>JARYGA010052231.1:0-40083 GCA_030545235.1 Helianthus tuberosus | reverse complement strand
TTATCGAGGTATGGCTTGCAAACTCTGTTCATCAAATCCATGAATACTGCTGGCGCGTTCGTCAAACCAAACGGCATAACCCGGAACTCGTAATGTCCATATCGAGTTCTAAAGGCCGTCTTTGGAATACTTTCCTCTTGTATCTTTAACTGGTGATAACCTGATCGTAGATCGATCTTTGAGTAAAAACTTGAACCTTGTAATTGATCGAACAGGTCATCGATCCTTGGCAAAGGATATCTGTTCTTGATTGTCAACTTATTCAGCTCCCGGTAGTCTATACACATGCGAAAACTACCATCCTTCTTTTTCACGAACAAAATTGGAGCTCCCCAAGGCGAGAAACTTGGTCTGATAAATCCCTTGTCTAACAACTCCTGGAGTTGCGTTGACAGCTCCTGCAACTCTGAAGGTTCAAGTCGATAAGGTGCCTTAGCTACAGGCGTGGCGCCTGGAATTAAGTCAATATGAAACTCGACTTGTCTTTGTGGTGGCAATCCTGGAAAGTCTTCTGGAAAGACTTCAGGATACTCTTTCACGACTGGGATGTCTTCAAGTTTTGGTTCAGCGGCTTCCTTATCCACGATGTGTGCCAGGAAGGCAACACATCCCTTCTTCAAACATTTTCGAGCCTTCAAGAAACTAATGATCCTTAAGGGTGTATCGCGCTTCTCTCCGTGTACTACGATCGTTTCTCCATCCGCCATTGGGATGCGAATGGTCTTCTCGTGACATACAATCTCGGCTCTGTTGCTTGACAACGAATCCATCCCTATTACCACATCGAAGCTTCCCAACTCGACTGGCAGTAGGTCTAATGTAAACTCGTGTTCTCCCAGCTCTATCACGCATCCTCTGATGACTTCATTCGTTTCTACTAGCTCTCCATTAGCCAGTTCAATTGAGTACGGAACGTCTAACTTACTAGCAGTTAATCAAAGTATTTTCTTAAATTCTAGCGATACAAAACTATTGTCGGCACCAGTGTCAAATAGTACAGATGCAAAGCGTTGATTTATAGGGAACGTACCAGTAACAACATTAGGATCCTTGCGAGCTTCCCTCGCCCCAATATTGAAAACTCTACCTTATGCCTGGTTAAACTTTGGGCATTCTCGCTTGAAGTGCCCGATGTCTCCACAGTTAAAGCATCCCGGTCCTCGACCGTTTCCGTTCCCATTACTATTACCAGCTCGATTATTGCCTGCTCCCTGGTTACCAGCTTGATTCCCACGGTTTCCTCGATTTCCAATCCCGCCATTTCCTCCCTGTTGGCGGTTTCCATTCCCATTTCCATATCCTTGCCGACCACCACTACCAGTACCATTACCAACCCAGCAGGTTTCTTTTGTGTGGCCAGTCTTCCCACATGACTCACATTTCTTAAATCGGCATAGCCCGGGGGGATGATATTGGCATACATCACACTTGGGCAAAGTGCCCATGTATCCCTTCCCTCTTGCTTCAGCATCAGTTTTAGCTTCCTCTGGTGGGTTCACGTTCTTCTTACTTGCGCTGCCAGTACTCTTTTTAAAATTGGAGAATTTCCTTTTGTTTTCTCCTGAGGACTCCTCGTGAGTTTCTTTCTTCTTGAGGTCAGAGTTTGGAAATTTGTTTAGCCGGATAGCTTCCTCAGTAAGTGACACGCTCAGGTTGATGGCTCCAGTAATGGTTTGAGGCTTGGACGTCGTCACCATGCTCATAATCTGAGGTGCCAACCCCCAGATGAAACGCTCCACGCGTTTGAATTCAGGCGTAACCATGTAAGGTACCACATGGGACAAATCATGAAACCTTTGAACATACTCGGAGATCTTCGGACCATCCATTCTAAGATTCCAGAACTCAGTTTCCAACTTCTGTATCTCAGCCCTGGAGCAATACTTTTTACGCATGAGCTCTTTCAGCTCGGTCCAAGTCATAGCGTATGCTGCAGCCTCTCCCAGGGTTTGGACCTGGAGATTCCACCATGAGAGTGCTCCATCAGTAAACAACCCAGAAATGTAGGTAACCTGCTGCTCGGGTGCGCATTTGCTCATTCACAACACTGAGTCGGTCTTTTCTGCCCAACGAACAAAACCCACAGCACCTCCGGTGCCGTCAAAGTTAAGCAGTTTACAGTCTAGAAATTGTTTGTAGGTACAGCCATTGGATGGGTTGTTGTTGTTGTTTGAGTTATTCCTACTTGTTTCGGCGCGCGAGGCCTCATAATCGGCTATTGCCTTTGAAATACGTTCCTGTAATTCCGCCTCAGTGGTAGGTAAACGTGTGTCTCTTCGTGGAGGAATATTCTAAAAGAAAGATCATATTGGTCCGGTCATAGTAAGTATAGTACGTAAGTAATATGCGTATGTAATAATACAATAACTCGTAACATCCCATGTCATAACACAAAATAATCCAACAACGCATGTAAGTCACAATCAATGTAAGCAAGTAATCATCCTAGTCTTCCCCAGACTATCCCACCCAGTCTCTTAGACTGAACTCCCTAGTTTCTCAAACTAACTCCCTGGCCTCTAAGACCAAACCTTCCCAATCTCTAAGATTGAACTCCTCAGTCTCTAAGACTGAACCTCCCTTAGTCTCTAAAACTTGATGTGTAGGAAGCAGTATGTTAAAAACTTGTAAAACTGGTTAAATAAAGACTGTTTCAAAGACTAAACTTTTTGACATGCTTTGGCCTAATAGGTATCGGTACTCTCATTGATAGATCCCCAGGTAGGCAACGGGTCCTTTTATTTGGATTTGTACGAATGCCAGCCTAGACAGGAGTTCTCAACTACTGATACTTAACCCTTCCAGTTACTACATGTCTGACACGAAGAACACAGGTTTTTAAAGAAACGTTTGTACCCTGGATCTGAAAACTTGTGTATGCAATGTAAAAATGTTTTCGTGAGAGCCCTGATGATCATAGTCTAGACTAGAGAAAGAATCCTAGTTTACTATGATCGAGGCTCTGATACCAAGCTGTCACACCCTGGCTTTTGCGAAAGCGTGGGTTTATTTGGTGTGACTTCTTAATACCATAGCAACAATCACAACAATGCTATATGATAAAAATACGAGATGTTCTTCCATTAATTAAAGTGAGAAAATACCACAATATCATTGTTCATAAGACACAAAAGACTTTGGATAAGACGAGGTTTAGAGACATATAACCCGTCCAGGAGTAGGTTACACCTCTCAAACTTCACAACTCTGGATGACATCTATTAACCAACGCAGCTAGACACATGCATACCCTGCCAGATCCTGCTAGTTCCCTGAAACACATGTAGTTTGAAAAATCAACAAAAAAAGTTGAGCGAGTTCATGTGTAAGTCTGTGTATATAAGGCTTTAAAATATGTCTTGTGTGTATAAATGTCCCTGGTATGTAGCAATTAAGGAAAAAAAAAGAGATCACCAATGGGTTGCAAAGCCATTAGTATGTGTGAAATGGTGCAGGAAGACTCAAACCTAGCATATTTGTACCGGGCTTCCGGCTGGAAGACATAGTCACCTCTATGGGCTGCCCCGGCCTCATGGGTGTGGGCTTGCTACACCTAAATAGATCTATTACTCATGTCCCTAGGTCCTACAACGAGAATTAATGGCCTTAAGTGTTGTGCCCACCTTTCACATGATCTAAGCGTCTAAACCCTCCTTAAGCTAACCATACCATGTATAAAAGCGTCTGTAAGTGTCTGTAATAATTGTAACATGTATTCCACCCCCGAAGTATAAAACTGAAAACAGTTAAGAGAAAAGGGGGACATGAACTCACCTTATTTTGCAAGCGATTCCGAATACGCAAGTCAAGATTAAGGTGTCTGATAATAAGGAACTCAAAGTTGTCCTAATGAATCGTACATGAACAAGAATAATGTTTCAATATTGGGGTCGTATAGTGTTGACGGGATTTGTTGAGCATTTATTGTATTTGATAGTGTTTAGATTAACAGAAGGATCTTGTGAATTATATGTTTAGAGGGCTCGAAAAAATGAACATGATATAAAGGAATTATTTATGAAAAATATTTATTTATCATAAATAATAAAATTGTAATAATGTACAATTGATTTAATATAAACATTTGTAAGAATAAATCAAATATATTTAATTAGTATAATCAAATAACATAATTAAATATAATGATTATTGGCAAAATATTGTACATGTGATATAATTAATTTATATCAGAATAATTAAAAATAACATTTTTAATTATTGAACTTGAATATTACTGATTTAATTATATAAATATCGAAATTATATAAAATATCAGTAGCAACTTTATTTTTGTAAAGATCAACACTTAAAATAATTAATCTGAATATTTCAGATTTTATTCATAAAAATCGATTTATTATTAATTATTTAATAATAAACTGTTTTAATATTGTAAAAATTAGTTTTATAAATAAATTGACTAATTTCACATTTTTAATAAAAGCAACAGTGGTTAATAATCTTATAAAAATTATTGGAATGTTGAAAATATTAAAAATGAAACGATTAAAATGAAATGCAGACACCTGGGTTCGAACCCGGGTCTGTATTGTAACCAAACAGAGTCTTAACCACTAGGCTAAGCTTCTGTTTGTGTTTGATTTAGGACTGCTAAACTTGTAACCAAACAGGAACTGGTCATCTTCTCCAATTGGAGTCAAACAGAAAGTCAACTCTTTCAATTCTACGGGAAAACTGTGTTATATCAAGATTAACTTTGGAGAAACATTGTATAAGCATAAACGAACTAATTGGACGGATAAAAACTAACCGGTATCGACAGAAACGGTGAACCGACTAAATTCCGGCTAAAAAGTGAGTATTCCGGCAAGTTTTCCGACGAGCTCCGAAAGCTTATTAGAGAGGTTTTTAGAGAAATGTAGGGTGCAGGAGATTCGTAGGAGTTAATGAACTTTATATAGTCGATTAATTCGACACAAAAACGACAGAAATTAGTGGAATCGTTCCACTTTAAATTGTTTATAAAAATTATCGGTTCATAGTGGAAAGGCACGAAATTATGTCGATTAATTGATTGGGATTAGTTGGGTTAGGTTAGGAATCATGTGGGTAGCTTTACAGGTCGAAATAATGGATTAAAAATCGATTTTGGTGGGGTTTTGGTCGAAATCCGCGACCTGTGGATCTGATTATGTAATTCAGATCTGTTTTAATGTCTGTATATATATAATACGATTCAGAATAAAACACATGGGAGCTGGTAGTCCAGCTGGTTGTTGCGCGTGTTTGTGGGCCGAGGGGCGCGGGTTCGAGTCCCGTCCCGGCCGGTTCTTTGGGTATTAAACACTTTTTAAATTTCTGAATTTATTTAATATATATTTAAAATCTTAAATAGTATATAAAAGAAATTAAAATCTATATTTATCAGCTCCTGTACAGGAGGATAAACTGGTTAAGGCGTTACGGTTACAACCGAGAGGTCGTAGGTTCGAAACTCACAAGGGCCAGTTCTCACCCAGGAGACCCCCTTTTAATCGGATTTTTGACTATTTACACTTTGGCACCTCAAGTTTCATTTTTTACAAAAAATAGTCCCTCAACATTCGAAAAGTTGCAATAACAGTCCCTTAACTTTCGTATAAAATACATGATTGGTCCCTGAAGTTTCAGGAATTGACATAAATGGTCCCTGTACTGTTCAGTTAAATAGGTTAACTGAGTTAGTGTTTAAAGAAGGAATTCTTTATATGAAAGTTAACCTGGTTAGACCATTCAGTTAAAATAGTTTCAATAATAACCATATGAACCCTAGACTTGTAGTTTGCAATAATTGCACTTTTAACCCTTGTACTTATATAGTTTCAAAAATGACAATTTAGTCCTTGGACTTAAAAAGTAATAGGTTTCTAGCAGGTTTCAAAGAATGTCAAATAGGTCCCTCAACCTATTGTTTGTCTATGTGCTGGTATTGTCAGCATGTTTCTGAGTTATCCGTTCACTGTACTAACTGTGTTTTGTGCATCAAGTTTATCACTAAAGTTTGTGTGTAATAAATGAAGTGTCAGTATGAATGTGATGCATATCATATGTATGTATGATGCATAACTCATAAAGCAGTTTAATTCGTCAGTTGTAATTCTAGTACAGTCATTAAGCACAAAGTTAATATTAATTAATTGTACGGATACCTGTAATTGTGAGCGTTGTCACATAGGAACCCGGAAATTGTTTGGGATAATGGCTTGAAACCGATTGAAAGTGATTGAAATCGATGAAAAAAAAATGAAAATTTTTAAAAAATTTCGTCGCCTTAAATAAACTAAAATGGATTCGAAAACCTTAAGTTTCAATCACTAATGGGTTCTTTGCCGGTAGTAAACTAACGTAGTCCCTTGTCATGGTCGTTCCTTTAAGTTACATGAGAGAAGGTCTAACATGTTATGTGTGCAGTAATGTCTATAGCCTCCGTCAATCCAGTTCGTAGCAGAATATAGAAGAATACAAGGCATTATAGTGTAATATTAAGGAAAAAGGGCAAGGTGGCATTATTGTAAATAAGGAAACTTTCCTTACAACCTTTGCCTATAAATAGATCCTTTAGGGCTTTAGTTTAGGACTTTTCGCCATTTGAGAGATTTGGAGCTTGGGGCTTAGAGAGAGAAAGTAGAGAGAGACTATTGCTCAAGGTGATTCGTGGTGCTTGTACTTGTCGTATATTCAATAGATTCACGTTTGTATTACGTTCTTGTGTTCGGTCCACCTACGTGTACGGATTCCGCACGTCACACGTATTGGTTCGCAATCATTTCGGAATCTTAAACGGTCCTACAACGTGCTCAAAAGTGGTATCAGAGCAGGAGCTCGATTGCACGGATCAAAATCACAAGAATCGAAGTGAATTCAACAGAATCAGATCCAACATCGCATCAGATTTGTCCAATTTCTTCATCTTTCCATCTCTTTCACTTTTTGACAGAAAAACGCAAAATTAACAAGGTTTTCACGGTTAAAATTGGCTGAAATTTTGACATATTGTGCGAAAACAATTGTTTTACAAGCCTACAAATTTTCAGATCTAAATTCCAAACGATTTGAGAGAAATCCTTATTTTTGTGACCGAAAATGATAATTTTTGCTGCTCTTCATCCTTCAAACGGATGGCCATCCGTTCGGATGACCATCCGTACATAGGTCCACTTGAAAATTTGTTTGAAAAGTAACGAAAGGCAATTTGAACGGATTTACATCCGATCGGAGGAGAAATTATAAGTGACTTTTGACTTTCATTGACCACCTTCGATCGAAGGTACATCCGTTCCGAAACCAATCCGTGCGGTAACATTCAATAGTCATCTATTCCATAGCATTGGCCCAATAAGAATCAATGGATTAAAAAATGACTGTCGGCTATAAAGTTCAGGTTCACGTGATATTCATTTAATCGTCCCAATAGTTTGAATGCGAATACAGTTTTGTCAGTCCACTTAAACCTGTGGTCCAATAACATCATACTGTATAAATATTGTCGGCTATTTCTAAAAATTGAAAATGGATCATGTGATTACTCTAAACTAGCGGCCCAATAAAATCACAAATTGAAATTACAGTGTCGGCCAAGTTCAATAGGTGTTGGTCAGATTGCATGTGATTAATTTTGAGGTCCAATTAAAATCTATCATGATCAAAATTCATTAAATGTTGAGACAAATTGAATTTACATTTGAACAAACGGCCTTCCGATCGAAGGTACATCCGATCGGAGGTGTTTAGTGACCTTTGAAATTTGTTGACCTCCTTCGATCGGATCTACATCCGATCCACATGCAGCAATCAATTTAACTTGTTTAATAAAGTTTTGTATTGTTTCAGTCCACAATAGATACTTGGCCCAATAGGAATAAGACTTAAAATTTTGTTGTCGGCCATATTGCATCAGTCATAACATTACAATATTGCAGCGGTCCAATCAAATATCAGTATTCAATACTTTGTTAAAAATTTGCAAATTGGCGGCCCATGTTGATCCTTTGCATGTGAAGTGAAGTTGTTGGCCATTACAAATTGTTAACTCATCTTGCATGTGATCTAATCAAAATCAATACATTTTCTAAATATTCACATGATACTTGTCGGCCAATACATTTTCTAAATATTCATGTGTGATGCTTTGTATGATCCAATAGGAAAGCAAGGCCCAATCATTAGAGACTAATCGGAATTATCATTACTTAGTCAGCGGCCCAATTAATTTTCTTAGTAAATCACGTAGCCCAACAAACGTAACGGTCCATGTGAATGCGATATACATTATTTGTTGTTTGCAAAGCTTGTGAACGATGTTTGTTATAGGCCCATTTGAGTAAAGTGGTGTACATCCTATCCGGCAAGTATAGCCCATCCAAACAAAATTCGGCCCAAGTCAAACTGATCAAAGTCATCTGATCGAGTTCCCATCCAAACATCATTGTCGTATAAAAGAACTGGAACGTGTTCACAAATCTTCGGCACGAGTCTTAGATCGATTTCACCATCACATACTTTCACGCATATAATTCACTTAAACTGGCCATTTGCTTGTTTGTTTCAAGGTGATTCAAGATAAACGGGGTGCAAGGTGCAAATATCAAGACGTAAATCGAAGATGTCGGGCGTTGGCGAAGAGTTTTACAATACATTTTATAATGCTTACACTTATGAAACAAAGTAGGAGAAAAGCAGCATTTCAAAAACGATTACAGATAATCTGAAATACGATAATGTGTACGAAAACCAACAGAAATGTAGGATCGTTGTGATGACCAAATGAGTCGATCAGAAGAGTTCTCGATCAATACGAAAGGCAGAAACAGACGTATCAATGTTGAATCAGCTTGATTTACACTTAGAATCACTTTAGCTATCTCTTGTATTGATTTCACAACGTTTTACAGGCTGGAGATACTTCGGCAGAGCTTCGCTACCAGAATCAGGAATGTTACAAATGAAGAACTCAAGCTCACTATTTATAGAAGACCCAGTCCGCACGAACCACTCAACACCACTTCGTACGAACTGGTTCATCCAGTTCGTGCGAACTAGACACTATTCTCTAAAGACCTATTTTCTAGGCAACCGAGCTTCAGTCTATCCTATTTTAATACATGACTCGATACAAGACGAAGTCGACAGACATATGCACCAACAAACTCCCCCTTGGATGTTGACGAAGTCTTCGGTGTCGAGTCTTCAGTATGACAAGTCTTCAGTCTTCACGCTCTTTCCAAAGTATCTGACACTGTAAGCATCCTTCAACCTTTCCTCTTTTCTCAAAATCAGCAGCTACTCTCTCGAGCTTTGTTCCAGGATCTTTGTCTGGCTCTCTAACATTCAGACTCCCCTTAAGTTGTTCTGGGATCGTATCCTGGCTCAAATTCACAATCTACAGGCTTTGGATTGGAAACCTGCCTCTATTAATTTCACAGGTTCTAAGATCGTAACCTGGCTCAAACTCTGCTTACCTGCACAATCTCTACCCAAAACATAAGATAAAATTTTGACATTTATGAACACTGATTAACTCATTTGAAATTTACTTTTGGGTAAAATCTATTTATAAAAATTTAACAAATTTAATCTCTGCTTACAACTTGTAAAAACAATCTCAAACCATCACTTGTAGATATCATCCAAAATTATTTAACATTTATAATCTCTGATGACCACTTGTAAGAATACCATTTTTCTTATTTCTAAACAAACTCTCCCAAACCTGTTGTCCATCATGTTTAGCACTTGGAATTTTGAAAATTAGCTTTTCAACATCAGTTGTCGAAAATAAGACAAAATAAAATCTTTTTGATTTTTCAAAATTTTATGCTAAAACACAATTTTTTTATTTTTTTTAAAGAAAAGTAGTAAAAAAATATTTACAGACAATATTTTTGTGAGTTTATGTAAGAGGATCATATCAGTTTTTGACAAATCACTAGCACCGTTGAGCTTTAAACACTTTAAGTTCTAAATGATTCACTTAGATTGTCAGTATACTGATCCACTTAAATTTTCACACAAAGTTCAACTGTTTCGAGATACGAGATTAGTGTTTTAATAGACTTAACTTATTCGTGTGTCCCACCTCAGAATATACTCCCGTATCCAGACTCCTATATTCAGTCTTACAGGTGAATGTACACTAATGATATCTGTAAGGGGTTAAATGCGAGACCATGAGAGCTCAGGCTATTGCTTCCGCAAAATCAGAGAGATGATGGTTCGACTTTAGGTGTGTTCCCTTTAGAGAATCTTTTCTTCAATAGCACATGATTAGCATTTTTCAATGTTTCAACATTTTTTATGCTGAGGCCGAGCTTTAAGAATAAAGCAGTGCAAAGTATTATACGAGGACTAGGCTATTGCTCCCGCAAAATCAGAAGTCCTGGTATAATACCCTAGATATCATCACGCACAAAGACCTAGTATGTCATAAATAGAAAGCCCTTCAAACAAGATTTCGGGGGTTACCCATATATCCGAGAGATGTTCCCCACGAGAGAAGTAAGTAAAGATATTTAGGTTTATATCTCAAAAACAATCTACTGAATGTATAAAAACCTACTGGTATATCCTCAGTGAGAACGTTTATAACAATTTAACTTTCCAATTCTTTAGCGTACTGTGATTGTCTACTGATGTACTATCATTTCCTCTTTTTCACAACAAAACTCATTTTGATTTTCATCATGTTTTTTACTTTTTCAAATTTTCTAATGTTTTTGGATTTTCTGAAAAATTGAAAACAATCTACTGAATGTATAAAAACCTACTGGCATATCCTCAGTGAGACCGTTTATAAAATTTTAACTTTCCAATTCTTTAGCGTACTGTGATTGTCTACTGATCATTTCCTCTTTTTCACAACAAAACTCATTTTGATTTTTATCATGTTTTTTACTTTTTCAAATTTTCTAATGTTTTTGGATTTTCTGAAAAATTCTTACTCCCCTTAAAATTCAAAACCATTTAAAGAAAATTTGACAAACCGATGTGAATTACTTCAAATCTCCATCCACTTGGCATAAACAATTAGAACTCCCCCTGACAACAAACTATTTTCCCATTATGATTTCAAAACGCTTAAGTTTGTTTTAATCAAATGGTTTTTCTGGAAAATTAGTTTTATTGTAACCACTTGTAGGATTGGGGTTTCATTCATCATTTTGTTCTTTCAACCACTTGTATGAAAGTTAAATCAAGTTCAACTTAATGACCTTGATTAACCACTTGTAGGTTCTTATCAACAAAGCCACTTGTAAATCGAAATATGACAATTTTCAATTACTCAAGGAAGATGCCGATTCCTGCTCCACGATTACCAACTTAGGAGCTCGGCAAGTCAGGTTTTTCAATTAAAGAGATTCTCCCAAGCCTGACGGTCCTTGTGATCGGTTTCTTACCTTTCTTTTTCTTTTCATAAAATTCCTTTACCCCTTTGACCTTCCCGTCAACCAATTTTCCAAAAATATTTAAAACTCTAGGGTTAAAGGCTTTTTCGACATCAAATTCTTTCTTTTCAGAATAGAATTGATTCGAAATCTCTATTTTTCCAACTTTTTCTTTAAAATTTTCAGTCCGCAATGGTGGAAAATTTGCGTCATCCATTGGTGGAACATAATTTTCACTTTTTAGCTCAACTTGTGGCTCCTCTGACTTTGACGAGTCAGATTCATCACCAGAACTAACATCTGATTTCTTAACAACCCACTTGTGATTGTTTAGATTCACTTTTCTTTTGTAAAAACTTTTTAAACACTCACCAACCTCAAATTTTGAATTTTTGAAAACTTTAAATTGTTTGGTTGGTGGTTCATTTTCAACCATCTTTTCTTTCAATTTATGAGACACTCCCTGTTTTGTGTTGGTTGCCTTTGGACAATTCAAGGCAATGTGACCAACTACTTTGCATTGATAACAGGTTCTCGTCTCCTTTTTCTGAGCAGCTTCATTCTTCATTCCTTCTTGCTTCTTAGCAAGGAATTCTTTGTTCGATTGCTTCCAGAATGAACTCTTTTCTTCTTTTTCCGAACTTGCTCCTGAAATAAATACAGTTTTTGGTTTATAAGTTTTCTTATTTTTATGATTTTCTAGTGGAATAAAACCTAAACCTTTCTTTTTGAAATTACCGTTATGGTTTGGTTTCTTTTGAAAACTCGAACCAGGACCGTAACATTTTTTCTTGTTTAACCTTTGTTGAACTCTTGAGGTGTATTTTTTAGGTTTTTCAGTAAGATTTACATCTTTTATTTCAGAAATATTAATTTCTGTTAATTTGAAAACCTTTTTAATCATTTCAGTTTTAACACCTCTTATTGGAAATTCCTCATCAAAAAATAATTTGTCAGAATCATTCAAAGTATATGCTACTTTAAATGTTTCGTCATTTAAATTATTCTTTGACATCAGAAAATCTTTATTGTAAACCCTTTTGCCCTTTTCAACTGTTGGACTTGAAGTGTCAGACTTTGACTTTAACACTGACTCCTCGGTTTCATCCTTATCCAACACCTGATCGACCACTCTCTTTATTAACTCAGATCAGTGTCGGACGATGTGAATGTGACGTCAATGTTGTCTGGCAATCCATCTGAAGGTTTAGATTCCCACTTTAAACTGGTTGCCTTTTTTACTCTTTCTGAATTAGGATTTCATGGAGAATATCCATTTTCAAGCGGCGGTGGACACTTGGTATAACCAGTACTATGTTTCTTACCAGTATCCTTTACTTCAGTATCCTCTTCTTCAAACGCTTTCATGCCTTCTACTGTAGGATAAATCCTGTCAATCACATAAGAAGCACATGAGTAACTTCTCAATAACCTGTTTACCCTTTCAGTTTCCATCCTCTGGGTTTCCAATTTTTGTTCAAGTACAGCACATTTTTCAATGTAATTATTGATGATTTTCTGCTTTGTCATGAACGCTCCATTGAGTGTCTTCATAGCTATCGCTTGTTCACTGCTTGACTTGTTGTATTGATTCATGGCTTTGTTTAGAACATCATAAGATTCTTTCAGTCTGTTCATGTTATGAATCAATTTGTTGTTGTGCCTTTGCATAGTATCACAATTTTCACATTTCTCATGTATCTTTTCTACATCAGCTTCCTTTTTAACCTTGAAAGCTGAAATTTCTTTAACCTGCTTCTTTATCACTCGAACATCATCATCACTGTCATCTTTCTCAGCTAGTATTTTTTTGTTCTCTTTCATTTTTCTTGCATAATATGAATTATCATCATCACTATCATCTTGTTTTTTAACCTTTGCTGCCTTATGATTCTTCTTTTTCGCAGCTTGTTTTTCTTTTGTTTTACCTGCAAAAGACAAGTCATCATCATCACTATCAATTAAAAATTTTCTTTGATAATTTTTAAGTTTTCGAATTTCTTCGGCATCATCATCACTATTTTCAATGATTGGTGCTTTTCTTGAAGCCCTATTTGTTGAAACTGGTTCTTCTTCTTTCTTTTTCGGACTCTTTTCTTCTTCAGCAGTTGTATCTTTAAAAATTTGAGCAAAAAATGCTTTAGAGACTGAAGGTCTGTTAGGATCCTAATTATCCCAACTAAAACCCTCTGGAAGTCTTTCATCATCTTGATCTATCCAACCATGACAAGCTTTCTTTGATGGTTCTTCGATCACCTTCCTAGCAACTTGATGATAAATCGCCTTTCGATGATAATCATTGTTGCTGAATGGATTTTGAGCTCCACTTGCTTCGCGATTCGTGCATTCTCGCTTGAAATGCCCTTTTTCCCTGCAACGAAAACAAGTAACTTTAGATTTATCAAAACCTAAAGTAGAAACATTAGCATCACGAAAGTCATCTCTTCCAGTGATTTGTTTAAACTTCTCAGCTCTTCTTAATACACTCGCTAAACACCACTTAATATCCATAAGTTCCATCTCCTCAGCATCAATCTGATCATAATCCTCTTTTGTCAACATTGGATTTCCGATCCTTCCTGCAACTAAACTCTCATAAGACTCTAGCACGGTTACCAACAAAGACATATGACCTTTGGCTACTTCTTCAGAGAAATTCTGACCGTTCTGAAGATGTAATGCAATGTTACATTGTAGTACTTTGCCATTCTTGGTTGCTGAAAAATTTGGATCGAATGATGGATATGAAGAAAATCCAGTTTTGTTGTTTGATCCTTGAGATAATCCTCCAGAAGAACATTTTGCATTAAATGCAGTTTCGATCTTTAGTGCAATGTTGGTCCTATCACTAGTACCTCCTTTGTAATATAGACCAATGTCTTGTTCACCATTAAAGTCCTTCATTCTCGCCATCTTTCGTTGTTCCATCTCTTGAACTTTGAGTTTTTCAATAAACTGGCTCAACGTTAGATTTTCAAATTCATCATCATTTTTCAACATCATAAGATACGTGCCCCAAACATCTTGTGGCAACGCATCGGCCAACTTTTCAATACATTCTTCATTATCTTTCTTGATGTTCAATCTCTTCATGTTAACCACCAAATTGCAATATCTTTCAATAATCTGCTTGGTGTTTTCAGTTTTTAATCCACGAAATAGATCAAATTCTTTCTTCAAAAGCGATTTTTTGTTCTTGATCATGTCTTTACTTCCAACAAACTTTGTTTTTAGTGCTTTCCATATTGAGTGTGCACTTCCATTGTGTTGTAATAAAATCAAGATTCCTTCCTTAATAGCTTGCTGCAATATACTGATCATCATCTTTTCACTTTTGTATTTCTTTTTCTCATCAACACTTAGATCTTTAATAGCAACATCCTCTCCGTAATCATTAACCGGTCTAATATATCGTTGTTCAACACATTCCCATGCATCTAGGTAATTTGCTTGAACCCAATTTTCAAAACGCTTAGGCGGATTTTGCATGGTTCCCATTTCATTTTCTAGAATCGTGTTCTGAGCTATAGTGATCGGGGTAGCAAATGCGTTGTAGAATTCATTCTCCATGATTCGGTATCAAAAGTTCACAAACTAGACACTTTCAAACGAACTGGATGATCTTAACCCTTCTCGTGCGAACTGAGTTCAACTTCCAAACCGTGCGAACTGATTTTGATTCCAATCCGTGCAAACTGAGACAATATCACACCGTTCGAACTGACTTAATTCGTGTGAACTGAGTTACTTCGTGCGAATTGGTTCTCTAAATGACCACCTCGTGCGAACTGAAGATCTTATATCTCACCTCGTGCGAATTGAGTGAGTTTCAAACGACCTGGACTTCAGTTCGTGTGAACTGGAGTCAATTTCAAACGAACTGATGAGCAACTCGTGCGAACTGATGCTGATGTCAAACGATCGGACAAGATTTTGACAAAATTGATCAAGATTTACGTCGATTTTAGGTCTGATTCTTTCAAGGATTGATTAAAACTGTGTTTTACGTATTATATGTGAAAATCAGTCCATTTTATCCGTGAAATCGTGGTTAATTTTGAAAAATGTGTAAAAGAATGAGTAAAAGACAGAATTTTTGGTGAAAACAAGCTGAAATGGTAAGAACTCTTCCTCCTGAGCTCTGATACCACTTGTAGGATCGTTGTGACGACCAAATAAGTTGATAAAAAGAGTTCTCGATCAATACGAAAGGCGGAATCAGACGTATCGATGTTGAATCAGCTTGATTTACACTTAGAATCACTTTAACTATCTCTTGTGTTGATTTCACAACGTTTTACAGGCTGGAGATAATTCGGCAGAGCTTTGCTACCGGAATCAGGAATGTTACAAATGAAGAACTCAAGCTCACTATTTATAGAAGACCCAGTCCGCACGAACCACTCAACACCACTTCGTACGAACTGGTTCATCCAGTTCGTGCGAACTGGACACTATTCTCTAAAGACCTATTTTCTAGGCAACTGAGCTTCAGTCTATCCTATTTTAATACATGACTCGATACAAGACGAAGTCGACAGACATATGCACCAACAAGAAACAACCGAGATTAATGAATATCGAGGACTATAATTGGTGGAAAAAACGGTTTAAGGGTTGGGTAAAAGCATTCACTTATGATAGTTGGTTAATGTTGAAGTTAGGATATAAAGAACCAACAAAACAAGGTGGAATTTTATTAACAATTGAAGAATTCACTGATAAAGAAGTAAAAAACATGTGTGCTGAACAAAAAATGATTACATTGTTGTATCAATCTGTTCGAGAGTATATTATTTCATTACTTGATGATGAAACTACTTCAAAAGGTTTATGGGAAGCTTTAGAGAGAAAATGTACGGGTGGTGATGAAATTATCAAAAACAAACGATCGTTATTGAAAAAAAGAATTTGATTTGTTTACATGCATGAAAGGTGAAACCGTACCTCAGATGATTGAAAGATTTTGCCGTCTTAAACTCGAACTAGAGTGGTTTGGTTTTCCAAAGATAATGAAGAGATCATTGACAGGTTGATCGAAGCTCTTCCAAATGAAAATGATTGGTCAAACTATGTCATGATACTAAAAAACAGCAATGATATAGCAAAGTGACCCTTGATTGGTTAATTGAGAAGCTTGAAGGTCATGATTTGGAAATACAAAAGCAAAACAAAATGGCAAATCAACAGTATCAACAAAATGTCGATCTATACTACAGAAAAAACATGATGGATCAAGCGTCAAAGGCGGCATTTAGTGCAGAAAGTTCAAAGGATTCATCTCAACACAGTTTTTCAAAGGATTCGGGTTATCATTCATTCGCTTCAAATTCATCAAATCCGAACATAGTTCAGTGCAATATCGCCATAGATCTGAAAAACTCTCAAAGTTTAAATGCAGAAGCTGCCAAGCAACAAATGGTGTTTTTAGCATCTGTCCTGGAATCGTACAAAAGTCTGATCGCGGGTAAGGTTGGAAACCCGAATATGACAAAGGAAGATTACGATTAGATAGATCCAGAGGAGATGGGGCTGATAGACATAAAATGGTGCATGGCTAGCGCTATGAGGAGAGCACAACAGTTTATGGAAATCAACGGAAGATCTTGTTTGGGAACTGCTGATACAAAACTGGGATTCGACAAGTCGAAAGTTACTTGTTTCATGTGCAAACAGAAAGGGCACTTCAAGAGAGAGTGCATAAACAGGCAAACTGATGAAGCTGTGAATCCATTAAAAAATGATTATTATCAGAAAGCAATTTATCATCGCAACAGCGGGTCATCAAATGTGAATCAAAAGCAAATCGATGAAGGTTCATCAAAAGAGAAGTCGAGGGCTCCAGTAGTTATTCAGGACGATGAGGGTTATGACTAGAGCAAAGTTGTTCCAGAAGAAGATTATGCGTAGCTGAAGTTGTTGATGATAAACGATGGCAGAAAGATTATGCTCGATTTGAAATCAGAAAGCTGTGTGCTCCTTTTAAGGAAGCACAAAAAGCAAAAAGATGGGATGTTGAGCGAGAATGTTATTTAGATCCACAAGGTAATGCAACGACAAACATATTTCCAGATTGTGACACATTTCACACGAGGAGGTTATCAGAGAAAGATTATGAGGCTAACCTGTTTAAACGTTTAAAAGAAGTTTTTGATGCAAGTTTACCAAAAGTGATGGAGTTGTAGGATCGATATTGACGATCTAATGAGTCAATCAGAGTCAAAATACCACTGTTTATGTGGCGGAATCACACAAACAGTTTGAATCAAATAGAATGGAGTAGAAATAGACAGAATATCACTTTAAACACAGTTTCTCATTGATTGATCACAGAAAAATCCGACAGCAGTTCGGTTACAACTTCAAGGATCAGTGCCAAATGAGAAACATCAACAGCCTATTTATAGGCAAGACCTTTCGCTTGAAATGACACAGTCCATTTCAAGCGAACACGCATCAAAGGCTTTCGCTTGAACTGACCTAGTGTCATTTCAAGAGAACTACCATGAAATAACATATAAATCTACAATTCAGCCCCCTACACTATACAAACTTGACATAATAGACCCCTAGACTTAAGACAAAGGCTTTAGACATCGTGCACTAACAAACTCCCCCTTGGATACAACCGAAGTCTTTAGTCTTGGTCTTCACAGGGACTTGAACTTCTCTTCGCTTAGCTTAGGCTTCTTTAGCAGCAGATTCCTAAGCTTTTCATTCTCATCAACTCTTTTCTTTTGTTCAGCAGCTTGTCTTTGTACTAACGTCTCTTTAAGATATCTATCTTTTTCTTCACGAGCTTTACGTTCTTTCTCAGCTTTCAATTTAACTTTCTTTTCAATCTCTCACCATTTAGAGTTCCATTTGTTATCAGCATTGATGCCCTTTTGAAAACAAATAGATATAACTTTCTGAAATTGCATGGCTTGTTCTTTATCTTCAGACTGAAAGCGGATCTTGTTCACAAATAAACATTCAATATCTTTAGCTGAGCAGTTCACCAGCCACATAGGATCATAAACAAAGATCTCTCTGATCTCACTCCCAGCTCTGTAAGTAATCACTGCCTCAGTTGATATGCAGCTATACACCCAATCTATAAAGCCTTTGTAAAAATCTTGTTCCATCTTTGGCATAGGGATATTCTTCATCACTTTAGGCTTTTTCACGTGCAAGATCGTCTCTTCGTTCCCCGTTTCAAGATTCACTCTTCTTACTTTCTTCGGATAATGTGGCTGCCAGTGTTTGAAATCCTTTAACGCTTCAAACCTTATAAAACCCCACATGGGCACATCGTTTTTCCTGACAGGATAGCCCAATGTTCTCACCTTTGATAGCTCATCCACATCCCACCATGGTAGAGACATAACATCATATAGACGTTCAAAATACTGTACCCCATACTCTCTTCTGATGGCATAAGCATTCACATGAGGTAAGAAACCCCAGCTAATAATATCTCCCATCGAAACATCTTTATCCCTTCGATAAAACTTCAAAGGACATTTAAACTTCCTTTCATTGCTATTCTTGAACCACTTTTTCCGTTCTTCTTTTCGAGAATCTTTTGTAGTACCATCAAAGTTTTTGTCTTTCAAAGTTTCTTCAACTTTCCTTCTTAGCTCATCTCTATTCTCTTGATTAAAGAACTCCATCAGCATTGGATATTCAGAAGTATCTTCAGTAACATTTTCTTCATTAGTACAGTCTTCAACCTCAACCCTGTCATACACATCAGCGTCTTCCACATACTTGTATTCATATTCAGGTTGATGGTTGATGTCGAATGCATTCAGTTCTTCCTCAAAATCGAACTTATACTCAGCTTCTTTTACATTGAACATTTTCAATATTTCATCCAACGTGTAAGTATGCCTTATCTCACCTTCTTCAACATGAGGTTCAATTCGAAGAATCAACTTTTCGACCGCATCAACATTCTGATCGTCTACATTCTCCCCCTCTCCAGTTGCATTTTCTGGTTCTTCATTTACAGAATCATTCATAAGATCATCAACTGTTGGTTCTTTTGACGCTTCAGTAACTTTAACTCCTGAGGTGCCCTGATCATCATCATCATTGTCATTATCAGAACTATGACTACTTGCAGAAAACACTTTTTCATCATCGTCATCATTTTCTTCTTCATCATCATCATCATCCTCATCATCATCATCAACATTATGAGCATGTTCTAATAAAACTTCGTCATAAAAAACAATAGGAACTGTAGAAAGAGGAACAGGCTGTTCAATGTATGATTCAGAAGCAGTTGATAAAACAAGTGTCCTGTCTTCAGATGTACATTCTAAACCTTTGCCTTTATCCTTCATCTGAGCATCAATTTCAGCTTGATTTTGAGCTCTAACCTCCTCCCGTACAACCTCATCAAATCTCTGCTCTAGAGGCATACCAACCACACTCTCTAATACTTTTCTCAACATATAATTTTCATGTTCATTTCGAGCCTTGATTGCTTCCAATTCTTTATTCTTCAGCTTGAAATATTCATTTTGTTGATCTTTGCGTGTTTTTTCTTCTTCTAACTCAACCATTCTAACCTTCAAAATATCAATCTCTGTCTGATCAGATTCTACTTTCTTCAGTAGTGACTTGTTTTCAGACTCTAACTTCTTTACACGCATCTCGAGAATCTTTTCACGATCAGCCACTATTTTGCTTTCAGCTGCCAATCTTTTGTTTTCAGCCATAACATCATCAACTTTCTTTTCAACATTCTTCAATTGTACAGTATTTGCAAAATCAAAGTCTCCAACATCTTCAAGACTAATATTCAAGTTCGCAGGAACAGGCGGAAAACCTTTGTGCCCCGAAGAACCAGGTGTAGTTTGAATGATAAGTTGTGAGGATGGTGGTGTTTGTAAGGTTTGTTGTTGTGGTGGTGATTGATGAAATGGTGATTGATGGATTGGTGGTGATTGATGTGGTCTTGGAGTATATTGAAGTGATGATTGAGATGGTGCAGGTTCAGGTTGTGATGAAGTTTGACTAGGATCTTGAACTGGTTTCTGGTTCCCCAAAATCCTCAACTTTTTAACTTTCTGTGGAGTTACCAAAAATTTTCTCGCAGTTTTCTTTTTGCCTCCAGATGGTGGCGTTTGAGATTCAATTTCTTGCTCTTGAGATGGCTCGTACACGTCATCATCATCTTTACTACCTCTTTTCCTCTTTTATTGTTTTTCTTTTGCTACATCATGCATTACTTTCTTGTAACGTTCTGTCTCGTCAATTTCATCTTCCGAAGAACTTGTTGTATTTTTGTCAACGTCATCACTTTGAACATCTTCAACTTCTTTTCCTTTCTGAGCATTAAAAATATTCAACTTTTTCAACAAACTTTGAGAATTAGGAGATAGACGAACATCAACTCCAACATTAACTTCTGTTTCAGTTATAGCATCGACTTCAGCTTCTGCTTCTTTATCAGATTCTTTATCAGACTCATCAACAAGTAACGTTTTAGGAGTTTTCTTTTGCTTCTTCTTTGGTTGTGAAGACGGACCCTCACCTATTTGCACTTTAGGAGTAGCTTTCCTTCCCCTCCTTTTCTTCTCCTTTAAGAACCAGTCATTTCTTGTTTCTCTGAAATCTTCTAGAACTTTCAATTCATCAGCATACCCTGATTCCTTCATTTCCTCTTCATTCCTCCAGTTTTGGTGATTGACTGGATCTGGATCCTGATAATTTCTATCTTTGATAGCACCAAAGAATTCAAACTGCTTTGTTGGTTCAGGATGATTTGGATGATATCTTACCAATGCGTTCACTGAATCATTATCCATATGAGAAAGAATCAACAGATCATTATTCTCATCTCTCACAATTTCTGGATATGCATGATCGATCATCATCTGAATGAATCTTGGATATAACCAAGTCTTCCTTTTCGACTTCACTTCATCCACCAAATAATGAAATACAACATGTGAAAAGTTGTACTTTTTGTTCAATACAAGTGCTACCACCATGTTCATGTGGTAATCACGCATAGCATCATAACTTCCTTTTTGATGACTCAATGCTTGTAATACTGAATGAATCAAAAACTTGAAGGGCTTAGTGAACTTTGATTTCAGATAATTTGCATTGTTAAGTGCTCCAATGTATCCCATTCTCAACAAACATCCTTTAACCATTCTTTCAGGAAATTTCGTTGGAGAATCCTCTTCATCTGGAAAATTCAAAACTTCACGTACATATGCTTCCGAGATAATAATTGATTTCTTTTCATCATTTAGCTTGACAAGCGAATTGATTACTTTGCCCTCTTCGTCATATGTTGCATGCTTCCAAAAACGCTTAATATGAGACTTGAAAACCAAACGTTCGACTGTCAAAGCCTTCTGTATAGGTATTCTCCTCATAAATTCCAAGATGCTTCTAAACTCCGATAGCTTTGAAATTCTATCTTCATCAAAATCACAACAACTGTTGTGTAGTGCATTAAACAGCAACTTCGATGGCTGAAAACATTACACCAAACAAACAAATTAGGCACTTTTAAAGAATTTCTCAAATTTAAACAACACTCAAGCGAACTCAGACAAATAGTGCACTTCAAGCGAACACAACATGTTTAAGTGGATATACTTCAAGCGGGCACAACCCTTTCGCTTGAATAAAACATGTTCAACAAAAATCCTTTTTCAAGCGAACTACGAATCATGACCCTTCGCTTGAACATGTCAAAATTTCCCAAAAAAATTTCAAGATCCAATGACCAAATTAATCATATGGGTTTGTTCTCTGCTTGATTCCGAGCATAAGGATATTTTTTTCTATGCATTTTGACTCACCAAACAACTCTAGATATAAGTTCAAAGTTCTGCATATTCGTCAAACATACACAAACACTCAGATCTGATCAAATCAACAACCTAAAACTGTTCTACACTCAAATCCGACAACAACCATATGTTTTGATTTCATTAAACATCAAAGATTAACCCTAAATCTAAAAATTTTTTAATAGGTTATCGCCGACACTCAAGAACAAATGAAATCAAGTTAAATCGGTGAACAAACTTACATTCACCATGTTTATAGTTGAGTTTGCCAACTAAAAACACAAAATCTAACAAGATTTGGGCAGAGTAACGACTCTAAATCGATGAATTTGAGGATTCGCTTGAAATCACCTCGGACGCACTTTGAAGCAGACAGAAACAGATAAGCTTGTTAAAGCGAACACCCTTCACTATTTATATACATGTCCATCTCGCTTGAAAGTGCACATGCAATTTCAAGCGGATACCCGTTCAAGAGAGATGCTTGTTTGAAGCGGACTCAATGTATTTTCAAGCGAACACGCACTTTAAAAATTTAAACTTTTTGATTTTTCCAGAATTTACCGACACACCTAGTCAACCAAGTCCAAGTTAATGACCCTGGTCAGCGGTTTAGCATGCCAAGTTCAAGTTAATGAACCTGGCTGACCAAATTATGAAGATGCTGATTTTCAGAAATGATTTTAAGTTCAAATTAATGAACTTTTGAACTTTCAAGCCATTACCGATCATTTTTATAAACTTCTGCTTTCCCAACCCTCAAGATCCGACTTGTTCAGCACACAAGACTTTGATCATCATATCCCCAACATCCGTTGTCGAAAATAAGATGAAAAATAAAATCTTTTTGGATTTTGAATAAGAAAAGCAATAAATCTGTACACACAATCTTTTTGTGAGCGTGTTAAGGGATCATATCAGCTGCCGACAAGATACAAGTACCGTTAAGCTTAGATTTAATTTTCAGCATTAAACAATTTGCAATGATTGTCGATATACTGGTCCACTTTAAATTTTCACACAAAGTTCAATCTGTTCACGATACGGATTTAATGTTTTAAGGCTTAACTTTTATATGTGTCCCACCTTAGAATATACTCCCGTATCCAGATCCCAATATTCAGTCTTACAGGTGAGTATACCACATATGATATCTGTAAGGGGAATAAATTATGAAACCATGATAGCTCAGGTCAGAACTTCCGTTCAGCAGAGAGCTTGGTTTGACTTTAGGTGTGTCCCCTTTAGAGGATCTTTTTTTACAACAGCATTGATAATCAATTTTATTGTCTCATCAATTTGTGCTGAGGGCGGCGCTATATTTCAAGCATGCAGAAAGTATTCTCCGGGGACTAGGCCATTGCTTCCGCAAAATCAGAAGTCCCGTGATAATACCCCAGATATCACTGAGTATAAAGACCTAGTATCTCAGAAAGAGGGACCTTTCAAACAAGATTTCGAGGGTTACCCATATATCTGAGAGATGTTCCCCACATAAAAGCAAGAGATTTTATGTTTATATCCTGAACATATCTACTAAATGTATAAAAACCTATCGGCATATCATCTACAAGACTGCTTAACACATTTTTACATTACATTTCTTTAGCGTACTGCACTGTCTAGCTGATATACTATCATTACCCTTTTTTTACGCAACTCATTTTTACTTTTTCAAATGTTTTTGGTTTTTGTAATTTTATCATGTTTTTGTATTTTTCTACAAACTTTCTCCCCCTAAAAACAAAAACATATTTTTGTGTTTTTGGTTTTTATCAAAAGCAGAAAATAAACTGTACAAAAACTTGACAACATTGACATGGATCACATCAGATCGCCGCCCTCCTCGGCTTCACACTCGATAACCCTCCCAGAAAACAGATTTTTCATCCCGTTCAATTTCAAAAGATAATTAAATCTTTTTCTAGCAAAAGGTTTTGTATAGAAATCAGCCTTCTGTTCATCGGTGTGTATGTGTTCAATACGGATTAACTTCTTTTCATAGCAATCACGAATAAAGTGATGCCGTATTTCAATGTGTTTAGTTTTCGAGTGGTGAACCGGGTTTTTAGTAATGTTATTTGCCGCTTCATTGTCCACAAATATCCGTGTATTCAAGAACTGCAAACCAAAGTCTCGCATCTGCTGTTGGATCCAAAGGATCTGTGAGCAACAGCTTGAGGCCGAAACGTATTCTGCCTCGCAAGTAGAGAGCGCTACTGAGGTTTGTTTCTTGCACTGCCAGGTAACCAGTCGAGTTCCAAAGAATTGGCACCCAGCAGTGGTGGACTTAGCATTCTGCTTGCAACTACCAAAATCTGAATCAGCAAAACCTGAAAGAGTAAAGTCATCTGACTTAGGATACCACAAGCCGGTGCTTGGGCAGCCTTTCAAATACCGTAAGATACGTTTCACTATCGTCAGATGTGACTGGCGTGGACTTGACTGATATCGTGCGCACAAACACGTCGGATACATGATATCCGGGCGAGAAGCAGTAAGATACATTAAGGATCCAATAATTGACCGGTACAATGTCTCCTCCACCTTGACGCCACTCTCGTCAGGACAAATACCATGATTCTGTGCAAGGGGGGTTGCTGCTGGACTACATTGAGCCATATCAAACTTTTCAAGCACGTCCTTCACGTATTTTGTTTGGTGAATGAAAATTCCATCGGGCATTTGCTCTACCTGCAGCCCGAGGAAGAACTTCATCTCCCCCATCGAACTCATTTCGAATTTCTTCTTCATCACCAACTCAAATTCTTTACACAAGTCGTCGTTCGTCGAACCAAAAATGATATCATCAACATAGATCCGCACAATTAGAAGATGGCCTGCAACTTCCTTTGTGAACAATGTGCTATCAACTGTCCCTCTGATGAACCCGTTGGTCAAAAGATGTTGGGAAAGCGTCTCGTACCAGGCTCTCGGGGCCTGGTGTAAACCGTAAAGCACCTTATCCAGCAGATAGACCTTGTTCTTGTGTTGTGGATCAGTGAACCCCGGTGGTTGTCCCACATACACCTCTTCTTTAATCTTTCCGTACAGGAAGGCAAATTTAACATCCAGCTGGTACACTTTGAAGTCTTTCCATGACGCAAACGCCAGGAAGAACTGAATAGCCTCAAGTCGAGCAACAGGCGCGTAAACCTCATCATAGTCGATGCCTTCTTGCTGACTGAATTCTTGTACCACTAATCGTGCTTTGTTTCGAACCACAACTCCTCTATCGTCTCTCTTACACTTGAAAACCCACTTTGTTTTAATCAACTTTTGATTCTCAGGGAGGTTTACTAGTCTCCACACTCCCAACTTCTCGAATTGTTGCAGCTCCTCCTGCATTGCATTCACCCAACTATCTTCATTCAATGCTTTTTTATATATTCTGGGTTCGATCTGCGAAATATAACATTTCAGTGAGAAATCTTCCTATAAATGTGCAATAGATGAATAAAAATATGTAAGTGCTCGGTTTATTTGATCTCGTTTTTTAACACCACTTTGCAGGTCACCGATGATTTGCTCTGAAGGATGATAAGACAAGGTTCGAGGCATGACAGTGTCAGGCACATCAACTTCCGATTGCAAGCTCGTTATGTCTAGATCACCGGTGTGATCCTCAGCTTCCGTTGTAGTAACGTTTGGTTCCTCGTCAAAAGTTGGAGCGGATTCTTCTTCTGAGTCGTCAGAATTGTCAAACGTTGGAGCTGGTTCCTCTGGTGGTTCATGAACTGTTCCACTTGGACCGGCTTCGTGATCGTTTGTGCCACCTGTAGGAATGCTTGTATCCACTTCAGGTTGTGAAACTACCAAAGGCCTTGGCACTTGATCTTGTGAACTAGATTGTTGCTGTTGGTATAGCAAAATAAGCTCTTCAATAGTTGGCTCGGTCGGAAGATGAAATGACTCCCAGAGTTTATCATAATCGAACAGAAATCTTTGTCTGGGAAGTTGTGGTGAATCAGTGTGCTTCTGACAATCCACATGCTGAACTTGTATTACTTTTCCCAGGCAAGGTACGAACCCCCTCTTCAATGGGCTCGCATAACCTACAAAGAAACCATCATTCGACTTAGCACCGAATTTACCATTTTCATCAATAAAAGTACATGGAGACCCAAATGGCTCCAGAAACTCTAGATTTGGCTTGTAACAGTGTAGCAACTCAAAACTTGTTTTCTTGTACTTCTTGACGGTGAGCACATGGTTCAAAGTGTAACAAGCTGCAGCCACTGCTTTGCCCCAGAAGAAGATCGGTAACTTGGAATCGGCTAACATAGTTCGAGCAGTTTCTATTAAGGTCCAATTCTTTCTTTCAGCAATGCCGTTCTGTTGTGGTGTGTATGGCGCACTGAATTCATGAAGAATCCCCTTTTCATTACAGAACTCGAGCATTTTGTTATTCTTGAATTCCGTTCCATTGTCACTACGTATTCTTTGGATAGGCAGCTTATACAGCGTCTCCATCTTTTTGAAGAGAATCTTCAGAGACTCAAACGTCTGATCTTTTCTTTCCAAGCACACAACCCACAAAAATCTTGTATAATTATCAGTGACTACCAAGCAGTACAAATCACCACTGATGCTTTTTACATTGACCGGCCCGAAGAGATCCATGTGGAGTCTCTCAAGCGGTACTCTAATCGAGTTCAGTAACTTCTGTGGGTGTGACTTTCGAGTCTGCTTTCCCTTCTTACAAGCTACACAATCATCAGACAAATGAAAATTCTTTAAATTCACACCTTCTACTAAATCATTATGCACCAAAAAATTCATTTTTCTAACATGTATGTGGCCCATCTTTCGATGCCACATAATAGACTCCTTTTCTGTTGCTTTCGTTTTTGAAACAAAACACTGTTTTTGATAATTTGTTGGCGTTGCGACACTCATATCAAGAATATACAAGTCGTTTTCTCGTGGAGCACGCAACAACACCATATCATCAGGGATTTTAAACCCATGTTTTAAAACCAGACATTCGTTTTTCATGAAATGTACAGTAAACGATTTATCACAGATTTGAGAAATACTAAGCAAGTTATTTTCCAATTCTATGATGTAATTCACTTTCTCAAACGAAATGACCCCATTCGTCAGAGTTCCTTGGCCCACCATCCTGCCACCCTGGTTTCCTGCAAAAGTCACGTAACCTCCGTTGATTGATTTTACGTCATAAAGTAGTGCAAGCATCCCCGTCATGTGTCTAGAGGCCCCACTGTCCATGATCCATTTTGATATGATTGACCTGGGCAGCCCCTGCAAACAATACAGCAAATCATTCAAACAATGATGCCCATGACTTCTTGACTGATGACACACTTCCAAATACTAAATCACACGGCACATCATTCTTTTGAAAGTTAAACGTGACATTCGGAACATCAGTTTTAGCTTTTGGTTTTACTTCATTTTTGATTGGGGGAAACTCTACAAGAAACTTATCAAGTTCAGACTCAAACTCTGTAACATCATCTTTTAAAAGCTTTGTTTCATTTTTTAAAATGTTTTCCATCTTTTTCTCCTCGACCGTTGGTTTTGATTTCACAACCCATGACTGATTTTCAAAAATTTTCGTTTTCGGATAAATCTTTGAAGTCTTTTAAGACTTTGAAGATTCACCAATCTCGAATGTCGATTTCGGCTTATCTTCTGACTTCAAAGATTCACCCCTCTTCAAGATACGAATTGGTGAAACCATTGGTTTTTTACCCTTTTTGTCAATTGGTGATTTAGGTCGAGGTTTTTGAACAATAGGTTTTACAACAGGTTTTTCAAAAACTTTCTTGCATTTTTTTGCCATGTGTCCGATCTCATTGCAGCGATAGCACACTCTTTTGTCATACTCGACAAAAGTTGATTCAAACAATTCTTCTTTCTGTTTCTTTGCCGCATTGAAATCGTCAATGGCTTTCTGACTAAATATGTACTCTTTCTCATCATCCACACTTGGTCCAACAACAAAAACATCATTCATTTTATCTTTTGGCTTAACAACCTTCTTAGCCATCTTTTTCTCAAAACCAATTCCTTTGTTTTTAAAGTTGTTTCCATTTTTCTTGTTGTTACCATTTCCTTCCCATTCTTTCTTACCCAAATTGTTAGATCGTGACGTAACAAATGACTTTTTCGGTTTTGAAAAGAATTCTTTGTTATTTATTTCAGCAATGTCAAGCTCAACCAGTTTGAAAACTTTCTCAACATTTTCAATCTTTGCGTTCTGAAGCGGATACTCAAAATCATAGTAAAGCTTGTCAGTTCCAATCATAGTGTAAACCACTATGATAGGCTCATCATTCGCACCTTTATCTGATTTTGGTATGGAACGGTCTAAAAAGTTACCCCCCGTCTTCAGAATCACACACAGACTTATTAGAATGAGATTTCATAATTTCAGTCTTAGAGTTATCACTCTCTTCGTCTAACACCTGGTTGACAACAGTCTTGATGACTTGTGACTCGTTGTCAGTGTCGGACGCAGAGAATGTAATGTCAATGCTCTCTGGCAACTCATCCTCAATTGTCTTCAGCTTGAGGTTCAATGCAGCTTCCACCCCATCTGGATACTTTTGAGTATAATGATTCCACATTGGGGGTGGAACGCTGTTAAAGACCGGTGTTGCATTGGGCTGTTGTGGAACAATTTGCTCAAGAACATAGGATGATGCAACGTAACTCATCAATTTCTTATCGATTCGATCATTTTCAATTTTAGTTAATTCTAACTCTTTCTTCAATGATGCAATTGTGTCAAGATGAAAATTAACTTCCACTTGTTTATCAAAAAGTGTTGCTTTTACTAGTTTTGTGGCTTTATCATTTTCGATACTTTCTTTTTGAATCATTTTAATTGATCTGGCCAGTGTATCATATGCCTCTTTGACTTGACCTAGATCAAATTTTAACATGTCAGCTTGTTGTTTCAATTCCTGAAACTTAGCGTCTTTTCAAGACACTCCATGCAAGGTTTTAAACACTTTTGGCATGGGGTTTCAGTTATTGAATGCACTTTCTCCACAATCTCTGCTTCATGAGCAGTTTTCACTTCCTGTTTATCGACATCTTTCGACTCTGAATCAGACACATTCTTAGATTTGACCTCCTCAATTCGTGACTCCTGATCTGACTTCTTTTGAACTGACTAGGTACCGACAGACTCTGGTTTCACAAGTTCTGTGTCTACCTCTTTCAGTTTCACCATGAGAGCCCTGTCAGCAATTTCCTTAAAAGTTTCTTCGGTCATTTCTTTGGTTACATCGATCATTTCCTCGATAGACTCTTTCTTCTCCTCATATTGTGGACACAATCCAGTTGTCGGTTCTTCAAAGAAACCTGCAAAAGATTCAAAAACTTTAGGAGGCATGATAGATTTCAAAGAACTAGCCAATACCTGCTGCTCAGACTAATAGTAATAAACTTCTGCAGCTAACTCCTCAATACTATCCATACTATCCACAAAAACATCTTCAACAACCACTTCAGGCTCTTCAACAGTCTCTGGCTCTTCTACTATCTCAGCCATCATAGCCTGTTTTTCACTTCCAGGGATGTATTTATCCCAGCTAAATCCCTCAGCAACTTTCTCGTCATCCTGATTCACAATGAGAGCTTTCTCTAGTTTGTTTTCGATTTGTGGTCTTTGAAGTACAGGTTATTGATTTGGCCGGTGATAAATTGCCTGCTTGTAATAATCATTCGTGAACGGATTTTGATGATTATTCACTTCTCGGTTCGGACACTCTCTTTTGAAATGGCCTCTCTCTTTGCACTTGAAACAGGTTACTTTGGACTTGTCAAAACCTAGCTTCTGATCAGGTCCAGAAAGACTGTTTCTGCCAGTGATCTCCATAAAATGCTGTGCTCTCCTTACCAGACTAGCCATGCCCCATTTAATATCTATCAACTCAAGCTCCTTCGGGTCTATTTGATCATAATCCTCTTTGGTCATGTCCGGATTCCCGATCTTACCCGCTACCAGAGATTCATATGACTCTAACACAGAAGCCAACAATGCAATGTGTTGTTTCGCAGCTGATTCAGTGAACTCATTCCCATTCTTAATATTGATTGCGATGTTGCATTGGATCCCAGAAACATACGCCTGATTGTTTGAACTTGTTGAGCTTTGAGGTGATGTTTGTTCAGTAGCTCTGACGTTTGGATCGTAACTGGCAAATGGCGAAGGCTTGTTTGTTTGTGAAATATTTGATGAAGCACTTGATGATGTGTCAGCACTGAAAACTGTTTGTATCTTTGGACTCATATTTGTAGTTGCTGGTGTGCTGCCTTTGTAATACAGAGATACATCTTGTTGAACATTAGCTGAGTTCATCTTTTTAATTTTTAGCAACTCCAACTCATGAGCTTCAATCTTTTCTATGAACCCACTAAGATTCAGATTTCCAAAATCTGAATTGTTTTTCAACATCATCAGATAGGTGCCCCACTCGTCATATGGTAATGCATTAGACAACTTATCAGTCAATTCTTCATTGGTCTTTTCAATATCTAATCTTTTCATCTCAAGTACTAAATGACAATATCTTTCAATCAGTTGCTTTGTAGTTTCACCCTTCATGCCGGTAAAAATATCAAACTCCTTCTTGATCAAAGCCTTCTTGCTCTTGATCATGGACACACTACCTTGAAACTTCAATTTCAAAGCATTCCACATAGATTGAGCATTGTCCTCATGTTGCAAAAACACTAAAATATCTTCTTTGATAGCCTGCTGAAGGATACTAATCATCTTTTTCTCGGCTTTGAAATCATTCTGTTCTGTCTCTGTCAGACTTCCAATAATCTTTACCATACCTCTCCCATCAACCGGTGGAACATACTTCACTTCTATCTTCATCTAGCATTCGAAGTGGTTAGCCTGAACCCAGTTCTTAAATCTTCCTGACCATCCTGCATATTCATCTATGTTCATCAGCTTGGGAGGCTTTTGCATTGTTCCTAACTCGTTCTCCATGTTGACGTTTTGCACAAGACTACCCGAGGTTTGCCCTGCTGCCATACCACTGCCGGCGAAGAAGTTGTAGAAATCTTGGTTTTCCATTTTTAGAGATTTGATTATCAAAAACTGTTTAACTTTTGAAAAACTTGTCACTTTACTGAAAGTACTTTCTACACAAACTGAACTTCAGACGTAATATCACGAACGAAATGGACTTTCACAAAAACAGATTTTCAAGCGAAAACCCTTTCAAGTGAGAGCACTTTCAAGCGATGACAGTTTCAAGCGAACACAAAGTACACTCAAGCGAAAGCACCTACTCAAGCGAACTCACCCTTTCGCTTGAAACTGCTGTCAACTACTCAAGCGAACTAAGATCTTTTCAAGCGAACTAGACCATTTCGCTTCAAAATACCATACTTTTCAAGCGAACACAACAAGTTCGTTCAAGCGAAAGGAGGTTTTCAGGCCATTTTTATCTGATTTAGTCCGAATTTTAAGCTGATAGTTTCAAGGGTTTGTTAAAACTCACTTTTACACACTATATTAAAAACTCAGTCCATTTCGTCCGTCCAAATGTCTAGAAATCCAAAAAGTGTAAGAAAAATGCTTTGATTAAGGTATATTGGCTCATAACTGGCTCTGATACCAATTGTAGGATCGATATTGACGATCTAATGAGTCAATCAGAGTCAAAAACCACTGTTTATGTGGCGGAATCACACAAACAGTTTGAATCAAAGAGAATGGGGTAGAAATAGACAGAATATCACTTTAAACATAGTTTCTCATTGATTGATCACAGAAAAATCCGGCAGCAGTTCGGTTACAATTTCAAGGATCAGTGCCAAATGAGAAACATCAACAGCCTATTTATAGGCAAGACCTTTCGCTTGAAATGACACAGTCTATTTCAAGCGAACACGCATCAAGGGCTTTCGCGTGAAATGACCTAGTGTCATTTCAAGCGAACTACCATGAAATAACATATAAATTTACAATTCAGCCCCCTACACTATACAAACTTGACATAATAGACCCCTATACTTAAGACAAAAGCTTTTGACATCGTGCACTAACAGGAGTTGAGAAATAAGAAAGAAGAAAGAAGAAGAGATTGAGAAGCTGGTTGAAGAGGTAAAGAAAACAGCAGGGGAAGCTGAGAACGAACAAAAGAATGATGAGGATCAAAAGCTATAAACAGAAGAATCAAAAGTGCCAGATGAAACTGAGGTAAAAATTCTAACTGAATCTTCTGAGTTATTAAATATTGATCAAAATGTTGATAAAACTGAAGATAAGTGCAGGAATTGCATAGAAATGTGCAAAGCCTGTACTGAGAAAGATGAAAAATTAAAATCAAAAGATATTGAATTAAATAAAATCGAAACTGTTTTCAAAACAAAATGTAAAGAAATACTTGAAAATGAAGAAGTTTTGAAACAAAAGATTGAAAAGCTGACACTGAAATGTCAAGATTTTGAAAAAGAAAATGAGATTTTAAAACAAAAGTGTTCGGAAAAATGTGATGATTGTGTTCAAAAAGATAATAATATTCAAGACTTACAAAAAGAGTATGATAAAATGAAATCGTCAAGTCATAGAGTACAAGAAGCTTATGATACTTTGAAAAAACAAGTCAAATGTATGGATGAAAGATTGTCTAAAAACATAACAACAACGAGATTTTATGAGAAAAAGTTTGAAGAAAACCAACAGGAGTTAAATAAATGTATTGATGAAGTTGCTAAACTCAAACAAGTTTTGGCTGAAAATGAACAGATTGTTACAAAACTTCAAAGTTATCATAGTTCTTCGTACATTCTCGAACACATTTTCAACATCACACCAGATGACAAAGATTCTGAAAAGAATAAAAAAGGTATTGGTTCAGAATATCATCAAGTGCCACCACCGTTGAGAGGCAATTACACGTTTTATGATGAAGAAAAGGTGGCAAAAGTTTTGAACATGGTTGACCAATTACCCGACAACATTGATGTGATTTACACCAAATCTGATGATCTTGATGATTCAGAGGTGGTTGGAAAGGTTGTTGAAAGCGTTTTGTCAGAAGAGTCTTCCAAAATAGATAAGTCTGAGTCACAAGATGAAAAAAGAGGGAAGTTTTCATGATATTTATCTTAAACATTCAAAATCTGAGAAAGTTGTGAATGATGATCCAAAAGGATTGGCTTATACCATGATTGGATTGGACAAATTATTCTCAGATAACGAGCTCCCGATTTATAATGTGATTGCGGATAAAATTGACAAAGTGTTTAAACTGGTAGAAATTGAAAAGTCAGAAATTTCAAAATACACTGGGAAGAACAAGAAAACTTTTTATAACAAACCAAGCTATAAGAAGAAGAACTTGAAAGCTGGGTTGGGTTATAAAATGAAACAAAATCAAGATAAAAATTTTGAAAAGCAAAATTTTCAAAAGAAAATGAATTTCGTTCACGGAAAAGTTTGAAAGAAGAGAAAGAACTCCAATTTAGACAATAGTCTAATGAAGAGTTCTATGCTTAGAAAAAGCAACAACAACAGGATAAAGATGTTTCGAGGACAACCTGTTTTAAATGTGATCAAACTGGACATCTTGCACGCAAGTGTCCAAACACAAAGCCTGTTGATGTTGAAAAACAGAAATCTGAGGATGTGAAACAAAGATCTACTAGATTTGATTCAAAACAAACTTGGAGGTACAACACAAACAAGTTTGCTTCGAATCAAACTTGGAAATCAAATCAGACTAGGTTTTGATTCAAGACAAACCTGGAATTCTCACACATCCAGATTTAAAACAACACAAAGTTGGCAAGAATCGGTTGATATGACAAAACCAAACCAGTTTTGGAAACCAAAAGTTGTTGTTCAAAATCAAAATAATCAAAACGAGTCATGATTTTACAAAAGAAGTGCTTCAAAAGGACAAAACTGGGTGGTTAAGAAACAAGTGACTTCTGTGAATGACGAAAAAGTTGAAGTCAAAGATGAAAAAGTTTTTGTACAAAATGACAAAGATTTTCCATCATTAAATGAATATTGTGTTGAAATGCCTAAGGTCAAACAGACCTGGGCTAACTTGTTCAAGTAATTGAGTAATTGTGAATGTGCAGTGCTCACGAAGACAACTGAATGTCAGCAAGAGGAGTATCGGAGCAGCCTGGCACAAGAGGAGGAGGCTGCTAGTCCCTGCAACTGAAATCAGGAAGTTTGTTTGTTTCTGTACATAAATAAACCATATTTCCAAAACCCTAAAAACTGCAAAATTTAAAAAATCCAAAAATATGTTTTTATCTTGTCAAAACATAAAAATTAAAAATATATTTAAATTTTTTATCTTTGATTGTTCACATTCAAACTGTCTTTGACAAGCTGATCGGAGGGCCATCCAGTCAGATGACCATCGATTCATTGCACACACATGAATACACATGCTTGAATGTTCACTGCTTGTCTGCTCATGCTTGATATGTTTGTTTTTAAATTTTGTCAAAAATAAAAAATTACTAAAATATGTTGAGTGAATATGCCGAAACCCTCATGGCGGAACAAACATGATTAATTTCACAAGATTGAAAACCGGTTTCCAAACTAGAAAATATCAATGTATTGTAAATCTTGGGGGTATATTTTCTGCAAAACAGAGCATGTGAAGCGGAAAATGGATGGTGAGACAAAGCTATCAGTATCAGGTTATCAAATTTTTTTTAAATGATTTTGAATTTTAGGGGAGTAAGCGTTGTCAGAAAATCAAAAAAAACATTAGAAAATTTGAAAAAGCCAAAAAATGATAAAATTCAAAAATGAGTTATGTGTAAAAAGAGGAAATGATAGTACATCAGTAGACCATCACAGTACGCTAAAGAAATGGAATGTTAAAATGTGATAAACGGTCTCACTGATGATATGCCAGTAGGTTTTTACATGCTTAGTAAATTTTTTTTCGAGATATAAACCTAAATATCAAATACTTGCTTATCTTGTGGGGAACATCTTTCGGATATATGGGTAACCCCCGAAATCTTGTTTGAGAGATTACCTGATTCTGAGATGCTAGGTCTTTATACTGCTTAATATCTGGGGTATTATACCTGGTCTTCTGATATTGTGGAAGCAATGGCCTAGACCTCGTATAATACTTTACGCGCTTTTAAAGCTTACCCTCTGCATAAAAATTGGAAAATATCGAAAGATGTAATTCAAGTGCAGTTGTAAAGAAGATCCCCAAGGGGGACACACCTAAAGTTGAGCCTTCATCTCTTTGACTGAACGGTAGTTCATACCTGAGCTCTTAAGGTCTCGCACTAACCCAGAGTACAAATATCAAATTGGTATACTCATCTATAAGACTGTGTCTAAGGAATCTTGATACGGGAGTATATTCTGAGGTGGAACACGCGAATAAGTTTAAGTCCTTAAAACATTAAATTTGTACCTTGAATCAGTTGAACTTTGTGTGAAAATTGAAATGGATTAGTATACTGACAATCTAAGTGAATCGTTTAGAACTTGAAGTGTTTAAAGCTAAACGATGCTAGTGATTTGTCATAAACTGATATGATCCTCTGACACGAACTCAAACAAAAAATATTGTCTGTTTGGAAATATTTCTTTACTGCATTACATTAAAGAAAAAAATACAAAAAGATTTTGTTTCTACATTATTTTTGACAACCGATGTATGAGAGCTGAGTTTCAAAATATAAATATACTGAACGTGTTTCTGAGAATAAAGCAACTTCATTAACTTGAAACTTGAAAATTTTAAAATCAAAATTGAAAAACAGTTTGTGAAATCTCCATGGTCACTAATTTGGACTTGGATGATTAACTGTGAGGGATTTGGATTTTTAAATCATCAAATCTATAAAGTATTTTGATTGGGGGAGAGAATCAAGTAATCCTGGATATACTCATAATGTTATATTCGTGATAAGAGCCAGGTTCTTGATTCAAAAAGGTTTAAAAGCCAGGTCATCATTCCTGGACAACCGAAGACGCTTTAACTGTCGTATATTTGAAATGTTTCAACTTATCATGAGAGCCAGGCTTTCAATCCTGGATATTCGAAACATTTTCACTTATAAATGTTTGAGAATTGCAGATGTTGTACCAGATTACGATCCCGATAGCCGAGTCTAAGGGGGAGTCTTAAGACGAGCTCGACGAAAGGGGGAGCTTGTATCAGGAAAGCCAGGTGTCGATCCCAAAAGAACGGAAGCTTAACGAAAGGGGGAGCCTGAAGAAACTGAAAGGGGGAGCTGAAGCTAAAGACAGATCCACAGGGAGTCTGTTCGAGCAAGAGGGAGTCTGTGTTTGCTGAAGATGATAAAGATTCAAGAAGACTCAGAGAGAGAATAGAAAAGACGCTACGAGATTGACTGCGGCAATATCCAAGGGGGAGTCTGTGAGTGCATTAATGTCTATCGCCTCCGTCAATCTAGTTCGTAGCAGAATATAGAAGAATACAAGGCATTATAGTGTAATATTTAGGAAAAAGGGCAAGGTGGCATTATTGTAAATAAGGAAACTTTCCTTATAACTTTCCCTATAAATAGAACCTTTAGGGCTTTAGTTTAGGACCTTTGGCCATTTGAGAGATTTGGAGCTTGGTTCTTAGAGAGAGAAAGTAGAGAGAGAGACTATTGCTCAAGGTGATTCATGGTGCTTGTACTTGTCGTATATTTAATAGAATCACGTTTGTATTACGTTCTTGTGTTCGGTCCACGTGCGTGTACGGATTCCGCACATCACACGTATCGGTTCGCAATCATTTTGGAATCTTAAACGGTCCTACAACGCGCTCACACATGTATTTTTAGAGAAAAGAGTGAAAAGAGATGTCTATTTAGGGGTAACATGCTTTAGATTGCATATGCTACATGTCGGTAACCTTTTACTTTTTCTTGGTGAGATCTTGAGCCTGTAGAACTGATAGAATGATTTATACTATGAATTCATTTGTTGCGAGCAGGCCATATGTTATTCTGTGTTATAACTTGTATGATTTGATACATGCTGAGATTGTGGTTTGACATGTGCACGTAAATGATAAATGAATTAGGATATCCCTTACACCTGTTTGTTTGTTTGTTTTATGTTTGCCTAGTCATCACCCTTAGTAGTCCTGTTGAGCTTGTATACCTTTCGTTTGTCCACCCAATGTGTAATGTTTTGATACCAACCGTGAACGACAAGTTATGAACTATTATTAAAAAAGAGAGAAAAAAAGAAAAAGAAAAAAAATATATATATAAGAAAAGAACAAAAATAGAGTCCGCTGTGAAGATGATTTATGTAATTGGGTAGAAAACAACCCAAATGTGGGAGTCGTTATGTTTTGTAAAAAAAGTTGTCATGGTTTGGTTAATTGTTCGCCACATAAAAACATATAAATATAAGCCAAAATCTTCCTACCTTTAGCCTAAGCCAAAAAACCTGAAAGTCCTTTTGATATGTGCCATGTTACATGTTACAGTGGAGGTATGATTGTTGTACAAGCCTATGATTGCAGAATTTCATGTTTGGTTTTCAAGGTTATATACATACTAGCACATTACACGCTAGTCCAGGTATTAAACCGAGAGGAGAATTACTGTGAGGGGCGTGTAGCATGTGTTATATTCGTAAGCATGTTAGTTATAAATAGACAAGTCTTAATTTTTAAAAATTGCACCAATTGCTTGACAAACTGTCAATGTCCATTGTATTAGTCCATGGGACGGGTATGACTTGGGAACTTAGACTGTTGCATTGGTTAAGGGATTCAGAGGTGTTGTTACCGTGGTGAGTAGTTCCGGATTGGTTTTCTTGAGGACAATCAAAGGCAAGTGTGGGAATGTGATGGAGAGTGTGAAACACGGGTGCTAAAGTGCTTATCTTACATGATTTAGTTCGTTTTACATGACTATATGTTTGGAATGTATTTACTGCGAGTGTTTGTGTTTTTACAGGTAAAACGCATAATTCGGTGAAGTTAAAGTGGTTAAAGATGATGCGGAGCGTTTGAGGATGATGAACAAGGTAATTCATATTGATCGGGCATTGATTCGGGTCGAGATAGAACTTAGAGACACAAGAAATACTACGCAGCAAAGTTCAAGGGCCAATTGGTAATTAAATGGAAGATAAATGTAGTTGATATGTGAAAGGAATGAGGAATAATGAAGTGCAGGGGGTTAAAATGACAATAGTTGGAAGTTACTTGGATGATGCATGGAGTTGTGATAATATGCCGTCACCTACAGTGGAGGTATAATTCCAACATTGTCAGAGTCGTAACCTATGGTCACTGAACCGTAGGTGACGGCGAGTTTTTAGGGCGCGCGAGAGTTTTTATTTTGGAGGGTTTTAATGGTGTGAGCCCTAATTTTTTCATACACAACTTCTTCCAGGAGGAATTTCGCAGCAACACAAGCATATTATGGGCTCTCAATTCATCTACATCATCATCAGTCTTCCATCAATTGCCGAATCAATCATGCAAGTATCAATCATTCAAGCTTTTGATGATCGTTCGTGCGAGATGAGCGGCTAATTCCTTTATGGTTTCCTTCGGATGGAGGATTTTCATATGTTAGGTGACGTTATGTGTTTTTGACTATTATTACTTCGGTGATCTAGGCATTCGATGCTTTTCACATTTGATTTGATTAGTTGATTGTAAACAGGTGCATTTTATTTAATCTTTAATCTTTAATCATTCAATTCCTGAGAGTTCTAGTAATCGGGATATATTTGAGGCGGGATTAGGGTTGGTAATTGTAATTGGTGTTCATTTGATAACCTACCATTATGTATTGATCGGAGTACTTTGTCATTGGATGTCACAATCAATTGATTAGGTTAAGCACTTATGTTTATGTGAGTGTTATGATAAAACACATAATTGAATCTAAGTGAGAATCTCAATTCCGGAGGAACCGTTATTCTTCCTATTGATTAAAACCTTAATTTCATTCATTTACTTTAGCAAATTCACAAATCGACAAAAAAGATTTCTTTTTCTGCAATAGATAATCAACACTTGACATTTCGACACTTTCCAGAATACTCCATTGGTTCGATATCCGACTTCTCCTATCTACATAGTTTAGCTGGTTTTTGCATGTTCTTCATGACAAACATCATGTTCCTCGATAAATTGTAACTTGTCATCGATTTTCAGTACCTTGAAAGGAAACACAAGTGTTTCATCAGTCAAACACTTCTTTAAGTCAGAAACATGAAAGACGTCGTGTACGTTACTAAATTCATCAAGCAACTCAAGTCGATAAGCCACCTTACTTCCTCTTCCAAAATCTTGAACGACCCAACATAACGTTGGTTGAGCTTGCCTCATTTTCCAAAACGAACTACACGCTTCCAGGGTGAGACTTTCAATAGAAAACGGCCGCCCACGGCGAATTCTAAGGGTTTCCTACGCTTGTCACTGTAGCTTTTTTGGCGATCATGAGCTACCGCCATACGATTTCTGATTTGAACGATCTTCTCAGAAGTTTTGAGTACGAGTTCTGGACCCGTGATTTGGCTGTTAGCCACCTCAGCCCAACTAAGAGGAGATCGGCATTTCCATCCGTACAACGCCTCATACGGAGCTGCCTGAATGGTAGAGTGGTAACTATTGTTGTAGGAAAACTCTACCAAAGGAAAATGTCTTTCCCACACGATACCAAAATCGGTCACACATGCTCGCAGCATGTTGGTGTGCGTTAGGTGTGTTATGATTTTATTTATATTTTAAGCTAATTTTATGCATTAGTCAAGTTTTAAATTTATAAAACACGATATTCTACTAACACTAAACACACACATGGGCAAGTGCACCCATCGTGAGCGTAGTATAGCGTTGGTAAGATACCGAGGTCGTCCAAGGACACAAGAGCTTTTAATACCGGTTTATCCCCAACGTCTAATC
>JARYGA010052230.1:0-29105 GCA_030545235.1 Helianthus tuberosus | reverse complement strand
AATAAACAAACAAACACGAACAAAAAAAAATGTTCGTTTAATTAAATGAACGAACATGAACACACCTTGTGTTCGTTCATTAATGTTCGTGAACGTTCATTTATGTTCGTGATCGTTCGTTTAAATTTTAGTAAACACATAAATAGTTATATTTATATGAATATTAGCTTTTCTAACTACTTATATAAATATAACTAATTAGTAATTAAGTTTTCTAGTAAAAAATGAAATTTTAAAATTTTCTTATATCGTTACTTAATATTTATATAAAAACCTACTTAATTTTAGCATCTATGAACCCAAATTTAGATGTGTTTTCCGATAAATTGTAATATATTAGACTTGTTTGTTTGTGTTCACTAATGTTAAATTGTGTTTGTTTGTATTTGTCCAGTTACGTTCATTTGTATTCGTTTATGTTTGTTCAATCATGTTAATTTATGTTTGTTTGTGTTCGTTTATGTTCGTGAACTGTTCGTTTAAGCTTTAAACGAACGAACGTAAACGAACACGAACATGCCTGATTTCTTAATGAACAAACATGAACAAAAAACTGTGTTCGATTATATGTTCGTGTATGTATTCGTGTTCGGTTAAAGTTAAATGAACGAACACGAACATGCCTATGTTTGTGTTCGTTCGGTTCGTTTACAGGCCTACATAAAGGGAATATGAAGGAAGATGAAGCATTCAGGGATGTCATCAGTCGCCGTCAGCAGAGGGAAGACAGGAAGGAAAATAAACAAATCGGTTATCAAATTTTTTGTCTCAAGATCCCGTTTGGGTGCAGATCGTGGGATGTGGCAACGGTTCTTTGGGACTACGAAGACATAACAGGGGTGTATATAGCGCGAAAGAAGAATAAGGATGGGGAGATCTTTGGATTTGTCAGTTTTAAAGGAGTAAGAGATGTCACAGAGTTGGAAACAAGTATGAAAAATGTGAAGCTGGGTAGATTTAAATTGAAAATCAATATCGCAAGATTTGCGGTTGAAAACGAGGACAATGGCATCCTGAACAGGAACAACGAGAAGAAAGAAGAGAAAGCTCCTATGCAAGGACAAGATATGCCTCTCTATAGGGATCCTCTAAGGCCGCCTCCGGTGGCAGCCAGACCGAAGGTGCTGTACTCGGACTTGTTTGCTAATAAATAGGTGTCGGGTGCAACGGAAAAATGTGATTCAAGTCAGTCCCACCGTAAATGCTTTTGCCGGAGTTCATGGAAGGGCGTTGGTTGGTAGATGTGTCGACTTTAAGAGCTTGAGATCAATGAATACTCTGTTATGGGAAGCAGGGTGTCATGGAGCTGAAATCCAATACTTAGGAGGACTTTCTTTATTGCTTACGTTTTCAAAAGTTGAGGAAGCAAATGAGTTCAGAATGAAGGAAGACATGTGGAAGACTTGGTTTTCCTCCCTTGATCTATGGTTAGGGCAGGCGTTGCCTTTTGAACGGCTGGCTTGGTTAAGTATTACAGGAGTTCCTTTACATTTATCTACAGTCTCGGTGTTCGACAGCATTGGCGAAAGCATTGGAAGACTTGTTCAGCCATCTCAGATGAACGAAGACGATGGGGATGTCTCGACGGATTATGTAGGAGTTTTGCTTGGGGATGGTCGCAAAGTAGAGAAAGTGGTGACATTAAATTGGCGGAACAAATCTTATCGGGTGTGGGTGACGGAGGTTCCGGGGGATTGGATACCGGGTTGTTTGGGAAAGGTTGAGCAATCTGACTCCGATGAGTCAGAATCTCAGGCGATGCATGACAACATGTCAGTCGGAGGGGACACCGGCTTCAATTCTCCGGTGGTCGGGGTAAATGAAGAGGTGGGAAACGAAGAGGTGGAGAATGGGTAAATTATTAAATCACCTCGGGAAAAAGCGGAGAGGGTTTTAAAGCTGGCGGCTGAACATGGGGAAAAGGAAAACCTTTCCACTTCCACATCAGTAGGTGGAGCCAGTAATAATTGTGTGTGTGTGTGTGGGGGGGGGGGGTGACGGTTATTATTCCAAGGGGGCCCGAGGTTCTAGAAGAATGGGAAATCCCTACCGGTTTTAATATGGGAGAGACTGCTGAACACGTGCAGGAGGAGATGCTTCGGGAACAGGTTTCGCCGTAAAAAAAAGCATTCACGATGATAGAGAAGATGTGGGGCATGTCTCGGGTAACGTTCAAGTAGAAGAGCAAGATGGGCCAGGTCCTAATAATACTAGGCCTAGTTACATCACATGCAGGCCCAAACGCGGTAAAAAAACCCAAGAAAAAGGCCCAAAACTTAATTATCCCTGATCTTAATCAGGAGCCGGATATTACCAACACTTCGGACCCTTTCAACCTCGAGGATATATTCGGATCGGAGGAGGAGGTCATCAGGATGAAGGATTTTATTCCAAGTTGGAGTATACACAGGGAGGCGTCAGAAGAAATTGCGGAGGAAGAGCACGTTCGCCTTAATTTTGAGGATGAAGTCTCTCGTACATTGGAATTTGGGGCGTGTCTGGGGATAGGTGTGGTTGGATTTGAGAATCACGTAAAAAAATTGGTGCGTGGGGAGATGGAGATTAACCGGGATCAATAAATTTTTTCTCAATCTATATCAATGGGGGTTCGGTGTCGGTTTGAGATCCGGATGGAATTGGTTGATTTTTGATTTCGTAGGGCTGATGTAGTTGTCTTTATGTTTCTGTCGTTTTTTGTTTTTTCCTGTTTTTTCCCAGTTTCTAGCTGGTTCTTTATATATATATATATACTACTTTATAAAGCATATCCAAAGAACTTCTGAAAGTCATAAAAATTCCCTTAAAACACCCCTAAAGCATGGTTTACAACCCTCTAATGCACCATATAATTTACAATCCCAATTATGCCCATCACTCAAAAAAAAAAAAAAAAAAAAAAACACACGGGGTACAACATCAGATGCATAATGTACTACTCATTAAAAAAAAACACGGTATCACTCTCATTAGGGTTTCAGATTTCTCATCTCATTCCTATCCGCCTCCCTCTCTCTCTCTCTCGGCGATTCAGAAACCCCAAGCTCTCTCTCTCGGCGATTCAGAAACCCCAAGCATTCCTACCACTCGACAATCGTCAGGTAAGCTTAAATTGTTGATTGTGCAACTGAGCTTTTAGATCTAGGCTTTCTCTGTGACACCAGATCGATGATTATCTCTCTATCTGACACCGGATCTGTGTAGTATTTCAGACATGCGCTGGGTTCGTCAACGATGGTGGCTGTGTGTGGAAGATGATGATGTTGGTGGCCAGATTGGTACCATCCTTACCAGATCTACCTTTTTGTTTGGTATTTGTGTAGTTTATGTTTATACGCTGTTAAATTTCATGTGTTATAAGTTGTTTTAAACAGTTTTGCTACTGTTTTTGGATGTATTTATGTTAGATCTGCGTAAAATTTTCAGATCTGTGTTGGTTCTGGGTTTTTATAATGTTTTGTGAACTGAGTGATAAAATTTTCAGATCTGTGTATAGATAATGTGAATGGAGTGATAAAATTTTCAGATCTGAAGCATGATTGAGAAAACAGTTTAATGTAGAATGTTGTATGTTGTATTTGATTTACACATAAGCTATTATGGTTCTTGAATGAGGTTATCTAAACACATACCTGTACTTGTTAATTGTGAGCTTGTGTTTTCAATTCTTGAATGAGGTTATCTTTGCAAGTAACGTTTGTTCTTGTTAACCATCTCACGGTCTTAAAGCTTAAGTGGTGCTTTTTTGTTTGCAGTTATTTCAATCTCCACATGTCTCTCTTAGAAAGCTTGCTTTGGGCTCTGTAAATCAGTTCATTCTGTTGATGCCACCTGTAAGTTATTTAAGCATTTTTTTCTAATAAATAAGTGTACTTTAACTGCAGAAATAACTAAGCATTGGATGTGTAAACTTTAACTGCAGAAATAAGTGTACTTGGCTCAGGTGGCTGAACAACGAGTAGCTTGTGTTTGGAGGCTCAGGAGTTCATGATTGCTGGTAGATGGTTGGATTTGGCTTCGTTGATGATTACTTCTGCTGATTTGGTGTTTTCTAAAGCGTCAGATAAAGGTTAAATCGTTAAACTCAATCTGGTGATTCAGTTTTCAGCTTTTTATTTGTTGTGTTTCTATGTGGTTGTTAATATACTTGTGTTTGTTGGTGCAACTGCTGTCGAGGATAAGCTGCAACAAGGGGTTTGGTTTCAATGACACCGGCGACAGTGGTGACTTGCGGTGGTGGTACTACATCATGCTTCAGCAGGTTCACGGGAATTGGTGACTTAAGTTGATTTTCATTTATTTAAATATATAAAAATAGTAACGACTAATGATAGATTGTTTTTTAGGGAGTTTTGCAACCAGACATGTGGGGAGTAACACCTTCAGATATGTGGGACTGGAAATGGTCACCAGTCGCTACCCAAGCAGTCCAGGTGGCGGTGACTCCAGTGCCACCTCCTATAGCCAGAACATCATCAGCTGCAGTTATAGCCTCTAGAGAAGATGTGCTTACCAGAGCAGCAACACTTGGTAGAAGTGCAACCACAACTGGATTCAAAAGGTTTCTGGCTTTGACAGAAGCAACAAAAGACATAAAGGATGGACCTTTCCGAAAACTTTTCAATGCATGATATCTATAAACTCCGAAACTATACACTTTCAGGTTCTGTTTGTTCCTACTTTATTTGTAATATTCAAAATAATAATAATAATAATAATAATAATAATAATTAAAAGTCTTTATGTCAATGTTAAATTAGTTTTAATGTAAAAAAATGAAAATGATATTAAGGTGCGCTGTTTAGCCTCGCGCTAAGGCGCGCTGCAGCCGTTGCTTCACGCGCTGCATTCGGATACTGAGAGGACTCGGCATGAAGCGGCTTTGGCTTTGTAACATCTGTCGTTGGTACAAAGTAACCGGGTTAAACTTGTCAAGCTTGGTGCGGTTTCAACTTTGTTAACAATGTTGGAAACCAGTCTAGCGGGAAGAGTGTTGTTGGTGTTATGCAACTTAGCCGCGTCGAACGAGGGTAAATCAGTGTTGCTAGACTCGAATGCGGTTGAGTGTTTGGCTCTGAAGACTGAGTTGATATCCGGTGACCAAAATGGCAATATTTGTGTATGGGACTTGACTGCAAATTCGTGCAGCTGTGAGCTGGTATGTGATGATTTTCCATCATTTTACTGTCGTGTTTTAATTTCTGAAAAATTATGAGTATTTTTCTTGTTACATTTTTCAAGTGTATGCTTAGGGGTGTGAATTTCTCACACGTATCAAACTTAACACGTTACGTGGGCTTAGGTTAGGCCTAAATGGGTTTGGGACTTTGGGTTAGTTTTAATGTATATGTCTGTGTATCAACAGGTTATATTGTCCCCTATTGATTCTGTGGCAGATACAAATTAGTTCATTGTTTGAGATGTAACCATTTTAGTTATGTGTGATGTTAGACTATAAAATGCATTATGGTAGGGTTTGTTTAATTAATTAATTAATTGAGATTGATTAGTTTAGTTTTCTGCTTTAGGTTTGTTTAATTTTTTGTTGTTTGATCTTGGTTTTGTGCATAAATAATAAAACTATAAAAGAGATTACTGTACATCGTATACGCGTTAATCGTTTTGGTTTTGCACGATGGCATAAATGTGAATTGTGTGTAGATCGATTAAATGATGGTTGTATGTTTAAATGGTGTTTTGATGCAGAATGAGGAACTTTTGGTTGAAGATGATGATGATGATGATGATGATGATGATGAGGACGAAGATGATGTTGTAGGTGAGAATATGTGGTTGAATGAATACTGTGCATAAGTTTGTTGTCTGTTGCTATACGATTCTGTGTTTTGTCGTCCAGGTAAAAAAAAACATTAAAATTTGAGATTTTGTCATTAAGTTAATTAGGTTTAATTTTACTCAATAACTGACTGGAATTGCTAAAGCATGTGTGATGCTATTATATTATATAAAGGTAAGTGCTTGTTTTTAAAAAGTGAGTCGCTCCTACGCGCCTTTAGGCCCCAAATCTGAGCTTCGAGATGTGAGGCGTTGCTCTATGTACAACCAAAAAAGCTTTATGTATAACCAAAAGCTGCATACTAGATCTTATGTACATGAAGTGCCGCCTCATGGTCCTGAGTCATGCACTTGTTTAAAATCAAGAGCGAATGAGAGTTTATATGGAAACCCAAGTAGTTTCAGTGCATTCAAATGATGTGGGTGTTTTTTTTTAATTTTATTAATTTTTTTTTGCATTTTCTAATAAATTGCAATATTTTTGCAAATAACTTAATTTAATTTACCCAGTTGCCACCAATGATGCTCGCTTCAAGCTTACTTTTGGCTCGTTTTGTTTCACCACACATTCTTTACATCAAGTATAAGAGATAATTGCATTTGTACTGAGAAGTTCCTTTTTTATATTTTTTTACTCGAAAAAGAATATAATAGAAACATACAACAGACGGTGTTCTAGACCAGCTTTATCGTGTTGATCATTGCTTGCATTCTGTATCATGATCATGTTACAAACCAAGTGTAGTTCTCTTTTTCAATTGAATCAACATCTCGTATTATTCTTCTGGTAAAAAAACTAATTGCATAATTATTTCAACAGGCCACGGAGATGCAAGTGGTAGGTCTAAGCAAAGCAGACGTGAGAAAAAGAGTCGAAAGGCTATGTTAAAGGTTGGAATGAAGCCCATTCTTGGAGTCAGTCGTGTTACCGTTAAAAAGAGCAAGAATGTAAGTTCAATATAACCCCATATTGTAACCGAACCAAATAATTAATCACTTAGAAATATCTATTAATAGTACAATCTTCTAATTAAAAATATAGAAAGAATCGTGGGCAATCACCATAAAGTTGTGAACTACAGTTAATCATGCCATTATTTTGCAAGGGTCATTGATAAGAAAATACTTAAATTCAGAAATTAGTAAAACCCAAAAGACGAAAAGCGTTATTGTTTTCTGTAGAGGTGGCAACTGCAACTCATTTGCCTAAAAATGGGTTAAATATTGTATGTATTTGCCTCCAACAGGGTCAAATTGGTTAACTTAGAAAGTTTAAAAATATAGCTTTTGTAATCTTATTCACTATATTTTCTTTGCTTGATTCGCACATTTTATATTTATGGTTCTCACGTGCTTGGCTTACTACCAGATGATGATAAATGTGATAAGTTAGTCCACATTCATACTTGTTTATTGTTACAAGACTTCTTGGTTCCTGAATGGTTTCTTTTTTCATTTATGTGTAATGACTACATATCACTTATGGAGAAAAAATACATTTAAAATCACTGCACATTACTGTAATTGTGTTCAAGGTATTAGATTTGGCTGTGTTACCATTTCATTTGACTGCGTATGCTGATAAATCAGTTTAGTGACATATTTTTTTCTTTGATACTGTTCGTTAAGAAGATATACTTCATTTTCTAACTTCTGTTGGTTTTGTTGGTTTTAAACAAGAAACCAATATCTTGTTGGTTTTAAACAAGAAACCAATATCTTGTTGGTTTTGTACTAATATTTGAACAAGCCCCAACTAAAAGATGTTATGTGCACAGGTTGAAAAGAGGTGAACAGCTGGGTTGAAAAGAGGGAATAGTGGTCAACAGTGGTCAGAAGGGTGAAAAGAGGGAAGAGCTGTCCGAACTTAGCTTGGTTGAAAAGAGGGAACAATGGTCAACAGTGGTCGGAAGGTTGAAAAGAGGTGAACAGTGGTCAGAATTCAGCAGTATGCTGAAAAGAGGTGAACAGAGGTCAGAAGTCAGTAGTATGCTCTATACATCTACTTTTTTTTTTGTCAACTTACAGCTTTTTTTTGTCAACTTACAGCTGGGTTGGGTTAAAAAGTAGATGTCTACTTTTTTGACATTATATATTCAGTTTAAAAAAGTACAACTACTACTTTTGACATTATATATAGTAAATTTAAGCTTCATAAACTCCATCCAACTTTCTACAAACACTACACACCCACCTTCACCTTCAGTTTGCTGCTACATAGAATGAACAACATTCAGAAAATCAATTCAACCGTCTAATTGTAAGTTAGTGTCAGTTTAACTTAAGGTTACTTTTAAAGCTCACTTTTGTTATATTTGTATTCCTAACAAATTGTGTTTTATTTCATTTTAGAATACTATTTTCATCTGGGTCTTGCATTGTTTCTCACCTCTATACATTTGATTCTTGCATTATTTCTCTATTTTTAACATCTTGGTCCTGCGTTGTGGTAAGTATTTCTCACATTTCGACTGCTTTATTTTGTATGTGTGTTGTAATCTTACATAGTGATAACAATGTTTGATACACCGATTGTAAAAATCTTACAGTATTTTAATTGTTAAGACTTATCGACTGTTTTATTTTGTATGTGATAACAATCTTCACTTTTTCCCGTTCTGTAATAATATATCAATGTGAACCTCAACCGGCAATGTTATGTTTATACACAAGCAAGTCTCTCTTTGAGTTAAATTAAGATAGTATTTACAACCAGTATTCTGTTTTCTTCTAAATTTTTTACACCCAAAATTTGCAATGGGCTGGGTTTTGATTGAGTCTGCACGATGACAATATAGATTGTGAAGCAAGATATTCTTACTTTTGCTACTGAAGTCACTTTTTCTTTACCTATTTTGCATATATTTATGCGTTACAGTAAAGTTTTCTTTACCTATTACTGAAGTCACTTTTTCTTTACCTGTTTTGCACATTTTATATTTGTGGTTCTCACATGCTTGGCTTACTACCAGATGATGATAAATGTGATAAGTTAGTCCACATTCATACTTGTTTATTATTACAAGACTTCTTGGTTCCTGAATGATTCCATTTTCATTTATGTGTAATGACTACATATCACTTATGGAGAAAAAATACATTTAAAATCACTGCACATTACTGTAATTGTGTTCAAGGTATTAGATTTGGCTGTGTTACCATTTCATTTGACTGCGTATGCTGATAAATCAGTTTAGTGACATATTTTTTTTCTTTGATACTGTTCGTTAAGAAGACATACATGATTATAACATTATAATATTGATTTTATTAAAAAGTTAACAAGAACAAGATCATCTACTGTACGTTTGTGTTCACTTATATTGGAACATGTTGAATTTTCAAATACGGTCATTTAAAAATATTCATTGATAAGTGACGAGGCAAAAAATCAAAGGGCTGCTTTCTTTTTGCTTCAGCTTCAACATTCGATGCTCTTTTCATAAAAATATGTATATTGATTTTAAAATTTAATGTTATAGGTTGAATTTTATTCTAAAATTGTAAATGGAGTTGCAAGAATTAATTACCGATTTATATGTTCAACTATGATTGAAAAGTTAAAACTTTTTTGGTAGAATCCATAAGCCACAAAAAGTAGACATATATACTATTATAGAATCGTTTCTATGTAATTCCACTACAAACAACCTCTGATAATCGATTTGTAGTTAATATTTGATTTGGGCTTTCTATTATATTATAGAATCGTTTCTATGTAATTCCACTACAAACAACCTCTGATAATCGATTTATAGTTAATATTTGATTTGGGCTTTCTATTATATTTTAATTTACTATGATATTTTTGTTTTTAAAAAAATTATAACATGATTGTTAAGTTAGTTGATTAAGAAGAAAGACATAAAGGAACCGGCTACAATCGATGTCAATAATTAATTTTTTCAGAATATCATAACTTTGTATCCAATAAAATTGTATTTAAACAAATTTTATTTGCTTAAAAATTGATCTTTATATCCAATCAAAATTGTATTTTTCAGTTTAAAATTCATTCCAAACACATATCAATTGAGAGGTATGGGTGGTGGTTATCCAATTCCAGTTGAACCACAAGGGCCTTCAAGTCATGGACGACGGATAAACTAACGGTAAACAATTATACTATTGTAAATTGCCACTCCCGCCGCATCGCGCGGGTAAGTGACTAGTGTATATATATATATATATAAAGTGATTTGTTGTTCAAAAAAAATATTTATAAAGTTTTCAGAAAGTTTTCTGAAAGAGTTAATTACTATTTTCGTCCCCGTGGTTTGTCAAAAATCACTATTTCAGTCCATTAGTTTAAAAATTGTGATTTCAGTCCCTGTGGTTTCACTTTTGTAACTATTTCAGTCCACCTCCGTTAACCCCATCCATTTATTCTGTTAAGTACACGTGAATTGACCATAATGCCCTTATTAATAAAAAATAAAAAATAAAAAGATATCTAAATGAGTTAATTACTGTTTTCGTCCATATGGTTTGTCAAAAATCACTATTTCAGTCCCTGTGATTTGACTTTCGTAACCATTTTAGTCCAGTCTCCTAACATCGTGTATTTTACCATTAAGTTTTTAATGAAATACCTAAATTATCCTTGTGTTAATTAAATAAAAAAAACCATAGAAATTTAAAAGATTGTATTCTATGACCCACTTATTAAAACACAACCCCGCGCTACCCCACCCCATTCCATCCATGCTCTCATTTCCGGCAAAAGTTTCCGGTCATCTTCTCCGGGGTAGCGTGGGGTTGTGTTTTAACAAGTGGGTCCTAGAATACAATCTTTTAAATTTCCATGGTTTTTTTATTTAATTAACACACGGGTAATTTAGGTATTTTATAAAAAACTTAACGGTAAAATAGACGGTGTTAGGAGACTTGACTGAAATGGTTACGAAAGTAAAACTACAAGGGCTGAAATTGCAATTTTTAAACTAATGGACTGAAATAGTGATTTTTGACAAAACACAGGGACGAAAACAGTAATTAACTCTTTCTGAAATTTAAGAACTGTTTTTGTGAATTTAAAAAGTTTAGGGTCTTTTAATGTTATCAATGATACCACCCACCTTTTCTTTTAAGATACTAACATAATATATGTTGATATGTTTTGTGATTTAAAACTTTTATTAATTTTAATAAAGACTTATGTTTTGTTTCGTAGATATTCTAAAAAAAGTTTAATATAATCATTTACCATCATGCACCTTATATACACTCTCACAAACAATGTATCTGAATGACACTTAATAAAAACGCAAACAAACATGGCGCTTCGACCCTCTAAATCTCCAAGCAACATAAAAGATATCATGAAGTTCGTTGTATGATTGCTAGTATTCAAAATCTCTTATCAAATAAGTGATTGTGGTTTCATGTATTTACCAGGAAAGAAGGGGTGATGGGCTTAACAAGATCTATATACTTTCATGTTTCCGTGGATTATTTCTCATCAAGAGTGAACAACTTCTTGAGAGTGAACTGAGTGAACTAATCTTGGCCCTTGATAATTTTTTAGATTAAAAGAGTAAGATTGACATTAGTCAAGTATGTTTAATCAAAATCCCTTAATTTTCTCATCTCTTAATTCTCTCTCTCTCTTTCATTTTTTAATTATTTCTTTATCATTTCTTTATCCATAGATTTTGTTTTAATTTTAACTTGAATATTGTTTTTCTTTTATTATCCGTATATTTAAATATCATAATACATTGTTTTTAACTTTTATAATTTTCAATAAATATTAAAAAAATTCTCAGAGATTGAAATTGTAATAATTATTTTTGGGCATTAATTTTTTTTTTTTGCATATGTGATGAAGTTATTTATTTTTGCATACATGTAATATGTTTCGTGTTCATTAATTTCATAATTTTTATATGAATCTAATCGTGCACATGCATAATATACTATATGTTGTTAAGATACACATATGTAACAATTTCTAAATATAATACACAGATGCATAAAAGACTGTACACATGTGTATAAACTAACAGCTGTGTATCTTGTATAAACTGATAGTTAGCGAGACTGTACACATGTGTATAAACTAACACCTGTGTATCTTGTATAAACTGATACTAGCGAGACTATACACATGCGTATACACTAACAGCAGTGTATCTTGTATATACGGAAACTAGCAAGATTTTAGGGATTTTGATTATATTGTTTAATAAATGCAATTTACAAAAGACGCAAATACACTTCTGTCAATTATTTTAAATGGGAGTTACAACATTTTAATTACAATCTTGTCATTGTTTAAAAATCTCTAGATGATGTAATCCAATGGCCTAAATTAGTTCACACGGTTCACTCTCAACCTAGTGTTCACTCTAGAACCCTACCCTATATATATATACATACACACACAAATGCCAATACTACTAAATACCACTCACTGTAAAACGCCAAAAAATAAAAAATCAAAGATGTCTAATATGCTTTCTTGGATATTCAATATTGTTCTTCGTTAAGTTCACTGAATGAATTGTTAGAAGAGGGGAGTAACTCAGTAAGATTTTGCTGCATGAGATGGACAAAAATTCAAAAAAAAAATACTGATGCCAATCATATGGCATTTTGTATTTTTTGTTCTTGAAGAAGGCTTGGATGAGGAGAAGAGATCAATGACACTGAAGAGTGGGATGATTATAAAGATGAAGATCAAGATAAAGAAAAAGCGAAAAACACACTCACATGTCATAGATCTAAGTCCCCAAACATCCACAAAAAAGCCACTTCAACAGACGAGCAGGCAAAAAAATCAAACCAATGGGTTTGTTAAGTCACTACAACAAAAATGGCTTTTTAGGACCTTTTCTGTGGGACGCTTGTAAAAGAGGGTCCTAAAAAACTATTTAATAGGACTAATGAACTTTTGGGGTCCTTTTATAATATACTCTACTAAACCAGTGTCCTAAAAAACTATTTAATAGGATGAATAATTTTTGGGGGTCCTATTATCATATAATTTAATAGGACACTTAAAATATAGATCCTAATAAAGTACTTTATAAGACATTTAATTGTTAGTGTCCCATTATATGGTACTGTATTAGTACACTTGATCATCTGGGGTCCTATTATAACATAACTTAATAGGACACGTTTTAGTTAAGTCATAAGTGTTCAGTGTTATAGGACCCTTTCTAGTCGAAGTCATATTAGAACTTAACTTAATAGGACACTTAACACTTGAGTCTTATAACTTTAAACTTTATAGGACGCTTAATCAATGTGTTGTTATTATAATACACCGTAATGGGACACTTGATATTTGAGTCACGAAACATTAGTTTTATAGGACGCTTATTGGTTAGAGTTTTATTATAATATAACTTAAAAAGACACTTGATACTTGGGTCTTATGAATTTAACCATTATAGGACGCTTAATCATTGTGGTGTTATTATAATACATTGTAATAGGACACCTGATATTTGAGTCATAAAACATCAGTTTTATATGACGCTTATTCGCCAGAGTTCTATTATAACATAACTTAATAGGACACTTGACACTAGGGTCTTATAACTTTAACCTTTATAGGACGCTTAATTATTATGGTGTTATTATAATACACCGTAATAGGACACTTCATATTTGAGTCGTAAAACATAAGTTTTATAGGACGTTTATTCGCTAGAGTTTTATAATAACACTAGGTTATTGACCCGTGATTACACGGGATGTTAGTAAACAAACAATAATTTTGAAACTAAAGTTTCATCATTCATCCTGCTACATTCATTTCCACCCTGGGTTGTGGTTTTCTCTGGTGGTGAATGGTGGTGGTGGTGAGTAGTGGTGGTGGCCGGTGGCCGGTGAGTGGTGGTAGTGGTGAGTAGTGGTGGTGGCCGGTGAGTGGTGGTGGTGGTGAGTAGTGGTGGTGGCCAGTGAGTGGTGGTACTGGTGAGAGGTGGTGGTGCTGGTGAGAGGTGGTGTGACACCTGTGTCACTTCAACCATCAAACAAATGCCAAACCAATGAAATATTGTATTTCATACTTGAGATTTGTAAAAATATGTGTATCGTTTTCCCATATCGACTCTTGTTCGATTTCAAGCTCTAAATCGCTTTCTGGAAGGTTATACGCGCACTGATGCGTAAATATAACCAGTTTAATGCAACGAACACTCCGGAATAGTGAAATAGGCTTAACGTACCTTAAATAACCTTTACATAACTTAGAAATAAGTTTTGAAGGCTTTGGTATGGCAAAATCAAGTTTAATTCGCTTACAAGGACTAAATTTGACAAACTGCGAAAGTATGCCAATTTGAACTGTAACAGACATTCCGGAACATGACCATAAGTTAAACACACCTTAAATATCATTTATATAGCTTAGAAATAGGCTTTGAGGGGTTCGGTGTGCTAAAATAAACTTTTGGCTCATTCAGGGACTAAAAGTGTCAAAAAGTGCACAAGTTTGCATTTTCGCGCATAACTTACGTTCTGAATACATCCGGACTTCCAAAAATTTATGTAAGCACTAAAATATTTTATTTTAGTGTTTGGCATGAGAAAAATCCATTCGTCGCGCAATTTGAATCGTTTTTGCGTCCGTTACGACTTCCGTCGTAATTAACCGAACAACGCAATCGTACGGCCAAACAAACCGACATCCGAGATATTTTTGAGCACATTTTAAGTTCCCTATACTTTAAATTCATTTTAGAGCTTTGAAATGGGGTTAACGGGGCTTAAACGTGTCAAAAATGCATCGAAAACCAAGTTTGGAGCTGCAGGGGCCTGTTCTGCCATTTTTAAAACATTCGGTTCTGCAAGGTCCTTACGGACCTCAACATTGTGAGTGTTGAGGTCCGTAAGCAGTCCCCAGCACATCAGAAGCTTCCGAACAGCCTGTTTCCAGCTGTCGTGCACTCCCAAACCCCTTTCCACCTGTTGATTCCTTATGGTGGGTGGCCAATTAACCCACCACAACTTTCCAATAAGTGTACGCCTTAGATTCGATCACGGTTTACGAGAAACGATCCTAACGGTGGACCATTTACTATAAATACCCAACCCCTTCAACCCCAAAACCCACCAAATCTGATCTAAATGCTCTAAGTTGAGGCTTTTGCTTCATACCTGAGCTATTCGATCATGATTTGCTTGCGGGGACCCTTTGTAAGTGTTCCTTCGTTCTTTTATTGCTTTTCGAGTCCGAAAGTCAAACTTTGTTTGACTTTCTGCATTGACCAGTTTATGGTCAATGCGAAGTTCGTTTGAACTTCATAACGTGAGCGTAATCACGATGGTCATAGTCCTAAGTGACTATACCTACTGATTACCACGTTATCTAGGCTCAGTGACGAGTCGTAGTTTCGGCCAAAATGCGCATTCTTGCGTATTTTGTAACCAAACTACTCTTAGGTATCAAAACCGTTTGTTTTGATACTAAACCTGTTTTCTAAACTTAGGTAAGCATGTTTTAACATGCTTAGCTCGTCACTTTTAGTTTAGTGCTTATATAGGGTCGTAAGGTAAGCGATCTAAGCAATCGCTTATACTTTCGAACCCGAACCGTTTGGTCGATCATTAGGATCCGACCAAGCACATTAGGTGACCATAGTATATAGGGAATAACCTTCCGAGGTTATACCTTATGGTCGCTTCGTTTAAGTAGTTGTATGATAGGTAGTTTATATGCCTTAGGTAAATTACCAAAATACCCCTTTGATGCCAAAATTCATTTTAAACATATGTAACATAACCTATGACCTCTAAACTGATTTATCAACAATATTAAACATGTTAAGGCATATTCTACTTGTCATAGGACTAGTTAGGCGGTCCGAACGCGTTTCACGCTATGTATGCCCATTGTGTGCGTACTTAGTACATTGCCTTACATTTTATGCTATGTATGTCCATTGTGTGCGTACTTAGTACATTGCCTTACATTACATGCTATGTATGCCCATTGTGTGCGTACTTAGTACATTGTTTTACATTACATTTCATGCTATGTATGCCCATTGTGTGCGTACTTAGTACATTGTTTTACATTACATTTCATGCTATGTATGCCCATTGTGTGCATACTTAGTACATCGTTTTACATTACATTTCATGCTATGTATGTCCATTGTGTGCATACTTAGTACATCGTTTTACATTACATTTCATGCTATGTATGTCCGTTACGTGCATACTTAGTACATTGTTTTACATTACATTTCATGCTATGTATGCCCATGGTGTGCGTACTTAGTACATTGTTATACATTACACTTTATGCTATGTAAGTCCTTTGTTGCATACTTAGTACATTTGTTATTCATCACATGCTTACATTTTGGATGCACAATTTATGATTTACACTAGACATAAACATTTTGACATTTGATTATACATAAACATTTTACTTTGGTGGTTTGGGTTGAGTAAGTGATTTAAGTAACGAGGCGTGTGTAATATGATACAAGCATGGTGGATACGCCGCTGGTACTTCCTATATATAAGTGTTTGTATGGTATTACATATCGTAGCGTTATTTGAATCATTTCAATTTGAGACATAACATTTTATACAAATAACATACTTTTCACAAGACATCGTCTTACAAACAACTTATCTTATACAAACTCATCTTACATGGTTATTCATTTAACCTTACATTTATTTATACATATCATCTGATCTTATCGTTTTTCAAATGATTTACAAGACAAAGCAAATTACAAGGTTCATGACAAAACATTTTCTCAAACATAAGTCATGAATTCTATTTTCACAAAACCTACGTATCTCACAGGCATTTTTATGCTGACGTACCTATTTTCACATGTGTTTTCAGGAGATGATGCATAGGACTTATCAAGACATACTTAGGCGGACATGTGCCTTAGTGACTTAAAACGAGACACGAACTAGTTAATTTATGTTATGTACTCTTTGTTTCTTGTTTAAAACAATGTGAACTCTCATGTTTGATTAATAAAACGAAACTTCAATTGCCATGGATTTGAAATAATTAATTCTGTTACAACACTCCCCGATGTTTCCGCCACGTTTGGTTGTTCCACGTGGTCGGGGTGTGACAGGTGGTGGTGACATTACGTGAAAAAGGGCTACGGCCACACTATTGGCAAAACCGCCTTGCCACACATTTGAAAAAAATGTGTGGCCAAAGGTCATTTTTCATATTTTAAAACACCTTCAGCAACACATTTTATTATTGATGTGACCATTTATACCAGTCCAGAACCCTTACCTACACTTTTATGAAAAAAAAAAAATAGCCACAACTTGAAATGTGTGGCCAAATGTGATCTATGACCACATATTTTTGTTTCATGTGACAAAAAACACATGTATTTGACACACTTAGTCACACTTTAAGAAAAAAAAAACTGTGACATATATTAGCCACTCTAGCAAAGTGTGGCAAATTCTTATCTACGATCACAGTATTTGTTTTTCATGTGACCAATAACATATATATATATAGCCACACTTTAAGTAAAAAACTGTGACATTTATTGGTGACACTAAAAAGTGTGGCCAAATGTTATCTACGACCACAATATTTGTTTCATATGACTAAAATAGATTTATTGGAAATCTTTAGCCACACATTAAGAAAAAACAGTCACACTAAAAAAGTGTAGCCAAATGTGATCTAAGATCACATTATATGTTTATTATGTGGCTAAAATCTAATACATATGGCCGCGTATATTATTTTGTGTAACCAAATTGTAGAGAATAGTCACACTTAAAGTTACAAAATTTCATATGGCTTTACATAAACTTTTGTCGCACCATCTTCACTTTGGTTGTTTTGTGTTACGAAATCTTATCAAATGTCATGGAAAAAATGTGTGGCAAAATGTTAAACTTACTACATCTTTTAAAATTCCCCCCAAAATACTTCATGCTAAAAATTAAACTTCCCCCCAAAATATTTTATTCTAAAATTTCCCCCGAAAATATTTATCCTACAACTTAAACTTCCCCCCAAAATGTTTCATTCCAAAATTTCCTCTCAAATAATATTCTAATTTAAAAAAATATATTATTTAATATTAAAAAACCCTCACTACATATCTAAAAATTCAACCTATTATTAAATATTATATACTCTAAACCTTCTAAATAATATGTTAACGTATGCATATTAGTTACGTTTAGATACATTTTTAATGTATGTAAATTAATTATACCGGTACCGAATTTCCCGTATCGAATTCTTTTCGGTACCCATTTTTTGGCATTTTCGGTACTGGTACTTTCGGTTCAGTATGGTACCGGTATTTTACTCAAATTAACTTTCAAATACCACTACCTTACAACTGTACTCATATTTTATGAGTTTTTGTATCCGTATTTTCTGTATCGGTACGTCCGGTACCGGTATCAAGCTCATCCCTAATCATATATGTGTTAATAGATCATATTGGGCCTTAATGGATCACATTGGACAATAGCAGGTCGTAGATATGTTAATGGATCATATTGGGACTTAATGGATCACAATTAACAATAATAGATCAAACATGTCTTAATGGACCATGTTAGGCCTAAATAGATCACAATGGCTAATAGTGGAGCATGCATGTCTTACTGGACCGTATTGGTCCTTAGTGGATTACAATAGCCAATAGTGGATCATACGTGTTTTAGTAGACCATATTGGACCTAAACGGACCACAATGACAAATAGTGGATCATATATGTGTTAATGAACCATAATGGGCCTTAGTGAATCACAATGGACAATAGTAGATCATACAAGTCTTAATGGACCATGTTGGGCCTTAATGGAGCACGATGGACAATAGTGGATCATATATGTCTAATGGACGATATAGGGCCTTAATGGATCGCAATGGCTAATAGTGAGTCATATATGGGTTAATAAACCATATTGGACTTTAATGGATAACAATGGACAATAGTGGATCAAATGTATCTTAGTGGACTATATTGGGTCTTAATGGACCATGTTGGGCCTTGATGGATCACAAGTAGTGAATCATATATGGGTTAATGAACCATATTGGGCTTTAATGGCTCACAAAGGATAATAATGGATCATATATATCTTAGTGGACCATATTGGGTCTTATGGATCACGATGAACAATAATAAACCATATATGTTTTAATTGACCATATTGGGCCTAAATGGATCGCAATTTACATAAAAAAATTCGTATATAAAAGATAAAAAATGAACTTTTTTTTTGAAACGGCAAATTTGGATCACTGACGGACCACTGGAGCATCATCGTGCCACCAGCGGAACCACCCGATCATATCCATCTCCACTAGGCATAATGCCTATACACCAATTCAGGAGGAAACCCTCTCTAGTGGGAATCGAACCTAGGACCTATTGGCCCCAAAGTCTTATCCCACCCCCAAAATGCCACTAGGCTATAAAGTCATTGGCATAAAAAAGTTTGACTAAAAAATTTCGTATTTCCCTCTATTTTCCTCACTATTTACCCAAAAAATTTCGTATTTCCTTCTATTTTTCTCACTATTTTCCTCAACTAGTTCTATACCCGTACGTTGGACGGCCATTTTTATGTCATAACAACGAAAGTGTTTTTTCATCCTTTTATTCTAAACATCCGTTGGTGGGTTGATATTGTACGGGTCAGTGTAGGTAAAACAGGTAAAGGATCTAGAACGCATACGGCCAACGTTTTCGTAACTGGTTCGGACCGGCCGGTTCAACCGGGATTCGCTGCATAAGCTGATCCGGTTTGGGGGTTTTCAGCACATGGTAAAAAATCGCCCGGTCCGATCCGATCTCTGTTTCCCGGTTCAACCGTTTCGGAAGGTTCAACCTGTTATTTTTTTTTTCGTTTTTATACCCTTTTCCCCCTAAAACACAAAACCCTACTCCACTTATCCTTTCAGCCGTAACCCCCATCTCTCCCCACAACAATGGCGAATGAAGAAGGAAGATTGAATAAAGATTGAATCGTTCAAGTTTAACCAAAAATGGGTATGTTTTCTGACTTTTCTCTTCAATTCTTTCCTTACTGCACTTATCTTTCTCTTCAATTTCTTTCCTTACTGAATAAAGATGGTGTAATCATGTTACTTGATATAACTGATTACAAAGTATTACAAATCTATGAACTGCGATGCAGAGTGGTTGTGAGAAAGATGTCGCCTAAACAAAACCGGTATGATACGGCATACCAATTCATTTCTTCATCTATGATTTCTTCGTATCTTCTAACCAATGAATGGATTGTGATAAAAAAACGTTATATTTTGCCGCTCAAAGATTGTTCGTCGATTGTCTCGTCCCACTCTGCTTCAGAAACGAAGATATTCGGGTCTCTGGTAAGCCTTCTTTTGATTATTTTTCGGTTGGATTGTTTAGTGTTATTAGGTTTCCCTGAATTCTATGGTAGTTGAACACATTAGGGTTCTGTGTGTGATTTAATTGAACCATTGTGCTAGCAAATTAAAACAATTTTCCATGCGTGAATTGCAGTTGATTAATATTGTAACTTTGGCTCTTTGTGCATGCTTGTATTTTGTTTGTTGTATAACTTACAACTAACCAAATATTAGTTCTGCCAAACAAGGATTAGAAACTAGTCTTTGACTTTAGTTATAATTTTCACATATTCTGCTCCTGTTTTTTTCTTGCAATCTTCTTTTTTTCTTCAACTTCCAAATCCACATTCAATCTGCTACCTGATCATATATTGAGAATGATGGTAAGTTTAGTTTTCTGATATAATATTACAATAAACCATCTAATTATTAAGTAGCTATCTGATATGAATATTACAATTAACTGTTAGTCTTTTCGACTAAACACGAGGTTATGTTATTAATTTAGTTCCCTTCCCCACTTCGAATTGGATGTTCATGTTCTTAAATACTGATCATGTTGGCTGTAAATTCTTTCTTATTTCAAAAGTATGTGAGCCAAAACATTTGAAAATACCATCACTAATGGGTCTGCAAGAATTTCAGTGAATCATAGTAGTAGATGTTCCATACATGTTAAACGTATATGGTGTATATGTTTTGTTTATATCAGACCTATATGGTGGGTCCAACTCGACCCGAACCCGAAAATTTTATACAAACCCGAACCCGAAAATCTTGTCATACATATGAACCCGAACACGACCCGAATATTAGCGGGTTGACCCGAACACGACCCGTTCAACCCGAATTTTCAAATTTTCAAATTTTTTTTTCACAAATTAATATATTAGAATTAAAATTTTACTACAAAAAACACAAATGTATGTAATACAATTGCATTTTAATTATAAAATATATGTTAATCTCTCTTTTTAAGTTATAATTATTCATAAAATACTCACCCAAATTAATTTATAACATAAAACATATTGTAAAAAAATAAAATATAATATAAATGGGTTAAACGGGTCAACCCGAACCGGTGGACCCGAACCGGTGGACCCGAACCTGACCCGTTTAGTTAAACGGGTTCACGGGTTCAACCTGAAACTGACCCGAACCCGTTTAGACTAAACCTAAACCCGCGAATTTCGTGTTAGGTTCGTGTCGTGTTTTCGGGTCACGTCATAAATTTACACCCCTAACTAAATACATCACTTTCTAGGATTTCAAAAACGACATGCTCGAGCCTCCCTAACCTGTTTGGCAAGCTTATATACATGTAATGTATAAGCATATATGATTGTAGGTTTTTATAATAATTGTTTCTATATTATTATTTTTACATCTTGTTAACTTCGATCATGACGAGCCTCCCTAACCTGCTAGTGTAAAACTTTATTAAATTTTTTGTAAAATGATTTTTTGCACTATTATGACTAGAGTTTAATAAATATTTGTTGAAAACTAAAATCTAGGTCGGAGATGAAGTTTCCCTCAAAAGCATTCTAAACTCTACTGAGACTGTAGCAAGAGGAAGGGTCCAGAGCTTGGACCCAAATGATCTAGTTGGTGGTACATAGATTGGACTAGAATGGTGTGAGGTAAACGTTCAAGTACCAATAAAAAAGATGAAAAGTTGGTAAGACCATATGGTTTATTTTCTACAATTCAAGATTGTATTGGTGCATCCATCGCATGGCCCTATCAATTCATCTCGGTATGTATTTATTAAACTTGTGATACAAATAATTTTAATATCATGGAACTTAATTCTTATACATGGATGGTTTATTTGTAGGTAGTCCATGAGGATTGAGGACACATGATGACTCAAGATTTTATGCTTCTAATTTCTTTAATTGCTTTTAATTTCTTTGTTAAATGTTAAGACTTTATGTTAGATAATGTTATAACTTATTTTTGGTTAGTGTTTTTGTTATGAACATCCTTATTTGAAATATAATGAAGTTTTATTTCTTTCATTAGTTGATGTTATACAATAACTATTAGAATGTTATATGTTGATGGTCTGTTTATAAAATTGGTTTTATAATCTTATTTGGAATATTAGGACCATTTTCTTGATATTAAAGTAGCTATAACATTACATCATAAGAGCCCTATAAATTAATTTTTAAGGACGCTTGTATGTGTATCAAAAGATTAAAAGTAGGTAATCACATATTAGAACATTGTAAAAGTGTCCTAATATTGCGACCATAAAATTGGTTTCATAATCTTATTTGGTATATTAGGACCCTTTTCTTGGTACTAAATTAGCTATAATGTTAGATCATAAGGGTCCTATCAATTAATTTATAAGGACGCTTGTAAGTGTATCAAAAGATTAAAAGTATGTAAGCACATGTTAGAACATCGCAAAAGTGTCCTAATATGTTTTTATTAGGACACTATTTTGGTTGTTCAAAGACATATTACGCGACCATTAAATTGGTTTCATAATCTTATTTGAGATGTTAGGACACTTTTTTAGTTCCGGGACTTATTACGACCCCTTTACATGAAACACTTTTACCGTTGGTCCTATTAAATGAAAGGTCCTATAAAATAGCATTTTAGGACGCTTTTGCGCGTACTAAAAACCCAGTTTTCTTGTAGTGAGTTTTACATAAAACGCCATATATTTGGTGACAGTTCTTGTACTATTAAAGAAGAGAGAGACTGATGACAGTGAAGATTGTGAAGAGAGATCCGATTAGGATTTTTAATTTATTTTCTTCGCTTGTATTTTTTTCTGTGGTTGAAATATAATCTAACAATTGTAAAACGCCAAGATAACACAAACGCCAAAATGTATATAAAAAATAATAGAACAATGGGCCATCTTGTTTAAAACGCCTTGAAAAACGCCATTCAGATAGATTTCCTGACCCCCTGGGTTCCAATGGCATACGATTTGAATAAACGCTATAAACACCAAAATGTTAATACAATGAAACCATTAAACGCCATTAATTATTGAATTTGGTTAACGCCAAAAATCTTAAACCTCAAAAATTAAAACAATATTGAGAAAAGCGGAACTGGAAAAGCAGAAGATGAAAGGACAAAAAAGCCCCTCCGCCCTTCTCTATGTCGCGTGACACGTGTTGGGCCAGGATGCGTTCTCACCGTTCTCACACTTTTGAGCGTTTTCTCCTGATCCCGTTTATATATATATATATATATATATATATATATAGGTAGATGATCCTGTAAAAAAGGCCTAAAGTGTGAGAAGGGTAAGAAAGAATCTCAGCCATTAGATCTTTTGATCTAATGGTTGAGATCAATAGGGACCAAATTGTAAAATATTTTCATTAATTTGGACTGATTTGAAATATCTAGGGGCAATATAGTCTTTTAAACCCACTAGAAATTAGGTAATGCACATGTAACTTCCCCTCATCTTTTTTAAACGTCAATAACTTTTTATACGTAACTTTTAAAAAAAAATTACACCATAATAACGAGCTTTTTTTTTATCTTTAATATGAGTACCATATTTATGTTTCGATCAGATGTTTAGTCAATGAATGGTGTTATATACTTGTTGAATGGTGTTATATACTTGCTGAATGGTTTATATACTTACTGAATGGTGTTATATACTTGCTGAATGGTGTTATATACTTGCTGAATAGTGTTATATACTTACTGAATGGTGTTATATACTTGCTGAATGCTGAATGGTGTTATATACTTGCTGAATGGTGTTATATACTTGCTGAATGGTGTTATATACTTACTGAATGATATTATATACTTGCTGAATGGTGTTATATACTTCCTATAACTAAGGTGGCGGTTATGGGAAGTTTTTAATTAATTGAATTAATGATAAAATTTGTTGTTTACCCTTTTCAAATAATTTAGATCTAATGGTTGAGATTCTTTCTTACCTTTCTCACACTTTTGGTCCTTTTTACAATAACCTTACCCTATATATATATATATTTATATATTTATATAGAGGAAGGTTAACGTACATTACGGCTTAACGTACATCACGTACGACATGTAATTACGCACGTTCATTTAAAATCACGCACGTTATAACTCAAAAATCCAAAATCACGCATGTTGAAACACAATAATCACGCATATTGAAAACATTAATCACGCATGTTATATAACAAATCACGCACGTTGTTGTACGTGAAGTACGTTAAGCCGTAATGTACGATATACTTTATATATATATAAGTAGGAGTTGGGTGGAAAGTAGGTTTTTCCTAGAAAGTCTAGGAAGCAATCAGAATGCGACATGTGGCATTGAAGATTTTTAACTAGAAGGGCAATTGTGTACTTTCACATTCTATTTTTATTTTTGGAATTTATCTTCATTAACTAACTATCCATGTCCATATTTTGTAACCGTTTTTCTCCATGATTTTCTGAATAATTTGTTTTCGAAATCTAAACCAATCGCATATTCCATTGTTCAGAAGATTACTGGAAATTATCAGCATGTTCTTGGTGCTGTGTTTTAACAGTTTACAGGGCTAAAGTCAATTTTTTTATAGATCCCACAATATAAAGATGGTAAAACACAGGGTATGAATCTTCTTGCTGTTAAAACACAACTGTATGAATCTGAATGCTAAAACACAACTGTATGAATCTGCTTGCTGTTAAAACACAACTGTATGAATCTGCTTGCTGTTAAAACACAACTGTATGAATCTGAATGCTAAAACACAACTGTATGAATCTGCTTGCTGTTAAAACACAACTGTATGAATCTGCTTGCTGTTAAAACACAACTGTATGAATCTGAATGCTAAAACACAACTGTATGAATCTGAATGCTAAAACACAACTGTAATGAATCAGCTTGCTGTTAAAACACAACTGTATGAATCTGCTTGCTGTTAAAACACAACTGTATGAATTTGAATGCTAAAACACAACTGTATGAATCTGTTTGCTGTTAAAACACAACTGTATGAATCTGAATGCTAAAACACAACTGTATGAATCTGCTTGCTGCTAAAACACAACTGTATTAATTTGCTTGCTGTTAAAACACATCGTCAAGAAAACGGAGATGATAAGAACAGTATTTGAATGGTGGTGATGAACTCGGAGATGGTGGAGATGGAGAAGTGTTTTAATTTGATCCGGTGCTCTCCATCCTTTCTAAAGTTATCTTCTTCCATGATTGTAGTTATTTTTGGTAGGGATTGGGGTTTCGAAGATGGGTTTGGAGAGAGAGAGGGAAAATCGCATGAAATTAGGGACTGAGTTTGACTGACGGTTATCTAATTGATTTAAAACACGATATATTGACAAAATTTCCCCTAGTCTTTTAAAACAATGAATTAAATAAACTAAAAAATTACAAGATTGCCATTGACTTCATCTTAACCATTAAACACACCCATTGGATGGCCCAGATCACTTCCTAGACTTTCTAGGAAAAACAACTCCTCCTCTATATAGAGTGGGGATCCTACAAAAAGTGTGTTTTTCGTAGAAAGTCTAGGAAGCGATCTGGGCCATACAATGGGTGTGTTTAATGGTTGAGATCATCTTGGTGGCATTTTGGTAATATGTGTTTCTTAAAATAGGATTATTTGATTAATCAGGGGTAGATATGTCATTTAGCTTGTTTTAAATATGGAAATAATTGTCATTCCATAACCACCCCACATTTCATGCGATTTCTCTCTCTCTCTCTCTCTCTCTCTCTCTTCCTTCGATCCTTCATGAAGAAACACATCAAGAAAACACATCGTATTAATCTACTTGCTGTTAAAACACAGCGTCAAGAAATCCTTCAGCATTACCAGCATGGATGGTAAAACACAGCGTATGAATCTGCTTGCTGTTAAAACACAACTGTATGAATCTGAATGCTAAAACATAACTGTATGAATCTGCTTGATGTTAAAACACAACTGTATGAATTTGCTTGTTGTTAAAACACAACTGTATGAATCTGAATGCTAAAACACAACTGTATGAATCTGCTTGCTGTTAAAACACAACTGTATGAATCTGAATGATAAAAAAACAACTGTATGAATCTGCTTGTTGTTAAAACACAACTGCATGAATCTGCTTGCTGTTAAAACACAACTGTATGAATCTGAATGCTAAAACACAACTGTATGAATCTACTTGCTGTTAAAATACAACTGTATGAATCTGAATGCTAAAACACAACTGTATGAATCTGCTTGCTGCTAAAACACAACTGTATTAATTTGCTTGCTGTTAAAACACATCGTCAAGAAAACGGAGATGATACGAACAACATTTGAATGGTGATGATGAACTCGGAGATGGTGGAGATGGAGAAGTGTTTGACGATGACGAAGACGAAGAAGGAGAAGGTTGCGAAATACAAAAAATCTTGGAGAAACAGTTTCCATAATTATAGGCATTGTTAGTTAATGAGAGATAAAATTTCAAAAATAAAATAAAATGTTAAATTATACAAGTGCCCTTTTAGTTAAAATCCCTCCATGCCACGTGTCACATTCTTATTGCTTCCTAGACTTTCTAGGAAAAACCCACTTTCTACCCAACTCCTCCTATATATATATATATATATATATATACACACATATATATACATATACATACATATATATATATACATATACATACATATATATATACATACATAGAGGCCGGTTATCATACAAATCCTCTAATCGTACATTATGTACGCGTCGTCTACAACCGTCGGATCATCTTCCTTAAACAGCGCCTTTTTCTATTAAATTTATCAACATAGGATTCATAAAAAAGAAACCGCCAAGGTTAAAAACGTCAAATTTAAGATCAAAACACCTGATAACGGCAAACAAAACCTCAAAAATCATAACGAAAGATCCTAAATCAAAACCAAAGACGAAATTATAACAATTAACAAAAAATCGATCGATTCTTATTCACCAAATCGATCGATTCCTATTCATCAAATTCTTCTGATAAAATGAACTTCTGATGAATTTAGAAATTCTGTATGCACTGACTATCGAAGAAGATGATGCAGTTTGTCAAATCATGTGCGAAAACGTCGACAATACAAATGCGAATTCGGTATAAAAATGAATTCTTTGACATTTCATATAGTTTGCGAATTTTATGTGATGCATATGCGATATCAGTAAAAAGTTAAGAATTCTTTGAGATTTCATATAGTTTGCGAATTTCAGGATAATGCACATGCGTTTTCAAACACTTACAAAATCTCTTCATAAAGTTTGCGATTTTAGATAAATTACACATGCGATATCATAGAAAATGATATTTAAATGTATGTTTCTTACGGTTTGCGAATTACTTTCGAATCAAGTGCGATTTCGAATAAGGAAGAGTGCAAAAAAAAAAACTTAAAAAAAATACTTTGTAATAAAAAATACAAAAAAAAAAAAACTACCAATCTTAAAAACTAAAAATGATATTATTTTATATACAAAAACTTAATTTATTAACGATGTGACTATAATTTGACATGTAATGATGAGTTTTACAATGAATACTACTGAACTTACCACCCTACCTATATAATAAATTTACTATATTAATATAAAAAACCTTGATAACTACCTTCCATATTAAGACATAGAAGACCAAATAAAACACACACAAAAACACAGACAACAAAAATGGCATCTGAAGATATAGAAAAAATCAAAACCATTGCAATCAAAGAGCTATTTTCAAGCACTGATGTCACCTCTTCTCATCTGATTCTTGATGTGCAGGGCAAAATCCTTGAACAAATCAAGAACAATCAAGAAGTATGGGAAAAGCTACTTCAAGAACCACCATCAACATTCAGAGACAGAGCTTTGGATCACCTAAAGGAGCAATCTCGATCTGATGACTTGGCCTTCTCTTTCCTAACAGATGCTCTGAACACTGTGAAGGAGAAGATGAAGTTCAGCTCTTCTGAACGTGACAAAATCATTTCTTCAAGTAACTAATTTATATTTTTAATCCTTTTGTGGTTGTGGCTGTGTTAGACAATAACTATTATTTTGGATATATGTTTTGAACAAATCTTATGCTTTAATATAATTTAAAATCGCATGAATGAATTAGGGATCTTTGCCACAATAACATAAAAAATACAAGATAACTCAAAATCGCATGTATTAGAGGAGAAATCGCATGTGAAAAATCATATAAATAAATATAAACTGTTGCATATAAAATCGCATGTTTATAATACTAAAATCGCATGTGAAAAATGATATACATAAATGAATATAAAATCGCAGGTGTTCCGTGTAAATTCGCATTTACATTTAAAAAAACATTACTCATCCTCATCATCTTCATCTTCATCTCCAGACACCTCTTCCCACTGATCTTCATCGGATCCATCATCACTAATGTAATCTTCAAAGTCATCTTCCTCTTCGTCGTCTTCACCCTCATTGTCTTTGTCTCTCAAACCATCTTCAATCTGGACACCCTTCTTCTTCTTTTTTTGCTGTTTACCTTGTTGTTTGCCTTTCAGCTCCTCGCAAGTCCGAATGTCATGACCTTTTACATTGCATACACTACATGTCCTTGACCTTTTCCCTTTGCGGCTGATCATTTGTTCCTTCTTAGATAAAATCCTTCTATGCGAGCCGCGACCTTTGTTTCTTATACCAGCAGGCACACGAACAGTAAGGGGGGCATTAGTTACTGGTTGTTGATAACCAATCAACTTTGAAAATCGGTCAAATTTTGGATCAAGTTGCTTGGTTATGCGACTCTGATCAACTCTCTCTTTAAGCTGCATCATTTGATCCCTCACTAAAACAAGTTGATCAAGGTCGGAAATCAAATTACTAACCAAATACTCCCCTGTATGAATGATTTCACGAGCAATCCGTTTAGCCTTGTGTTGCACATCCTTGCCACCCACATTTAAATTGTACTTCACATTCAACTCATTCGGCACCACATCCTTCGTCC
>JARYGA010052229.1:0-44441 GCA_030545235.1 Helianthus tuberosus | reverse complement strand
AAGGCACATCAGCGACGAAATCACCATTTCAGCAACGAAATCACCCTTTCGGCGACAAAATCACCATTTCAGCAACGAAATCAAACATATCTGCGACGAAAACCACTATTTTCGTCACATACTTGTGTTATTTTTAAACAAAAGACTTGTAAAACATTTTTAACTGTTTAATTTTTGTGATTTAATCAGGTATTCGTCATTATACATTCAAAATGAATCCGGCTTGGGGTACTCCGTCAACTGCAGAGAGCAAATATAGAAGTACGGGATTATCTCCATCATGGGCAGAATCTCCTACACCACCTCGAATTACGGCAGAACAATGGGCATCGGTTACTAATCAAAAGCAAAGTGAACCGAAAATGACAACAGATTTGTATGGCATCCGATACAAGTTCCTGTAAAGCCAGCTCCAACCACAGACTTGTATGGAAATCCACTACCACCAGTTGCCTCACAGCGCCATCGTTCTACTGTAGCACCATCATCTCTTGATCCAAGGAACTGTAGTCAAACAAAAACGGCGTTTTATGTTAAAATTGTCAATGGTGAATCATCGCGAAATGATGACAGTTCTGAACATGACGGTAGCTCAGTTGAAGATGGTACAAGTTCAAGTTCAAGCGAGAATGGATCAGAATATGAATCAACAAGGGAGGTTGTTGATTCTGAGGCAAGTGAGTCAATATCTAAGAGTGAATCCAGTCAGGTATTTGTCAATGAACCAACTGTTGTTAATTGTGATAATTGTGCTAGCTTAAGTGTTAAATGTGCTGATTTGGATGCTAATATGTCTGAGTTGCAAAGCAAACATGATGCTTTAAATGCTAAATTGTTTGACTTGCAAAACACACATGTTTCTTTAGATGCTAAGTGGTGTGATTTGCAAAGAAAACATGAGGCTTTGCAAAACAAATATGATGTAACATTTATCCACAACCAAAAGTTGATCGTGGATCTTTCGAAATGCAAAGAGGCTAACATGTTTTATGAAAATCATGAAAAGGAATTTAAAACGTTGGTTGCAAATTTAAGAAAAGATAAAACCAAACTGACAAAAATGGTTTCAAGAAAACAAACAGACATAAACTGTTATATTAATCGTCTTGAGATCATGCAAAAAGAGTTAGCCTGTACAAAGTGTGAAAGCGAGGCGATCCGGCTTAAGCTAGACAGTTATTCTAACTCTAGATACGTGCTGGATCACATCATTGGCACACAAAAAGAGAAAAAGGATGTCACGTGCATTGGATATAAGAAATGTCCACCACCTGTTAGACAAAATTATGATGCAATGCCCGATGAGGAGTATAGAACTCATTATGAAGAATCTGTTCCTTTAGACATTGAGGAATTTGCAACGGGACCTGGATATAAACCGGAAGTACCATCAGATTCGGATGTGTCAACAGTTACAAGTGTGTCAACTGCTGAACAGAATCGGGATCCTCCAGTCATTGTTGAGGATGCTGATTCTTCAGATGATGAATCCGATGATACTGACTCTCCACAATCTGATACGGTTATCAAAGAAGAGGACATACCTCTCGAGAATCACATTCTATGTGATCCTCCCACAAAACATGCTAAGACTGTTCAAGTCGAGTCCACGTCTGCAAAAGAGTCTGAGAGTGTGAATTTGCTGTACACTCTTGTTGGTGATGATAAAATCTATTCTGACTAAGATTTTCCGATTAAGAATGTTAATCAATCTTTAATCAATAAAGTTTTTGAAGATTCGACAAGTAGGTTTTTGGGAAAGTCGGCTTCACACGTTGTGGTAACACAGTGTCCTTCGATTCCAAAAGCCGAAATTTGAAAACAAAATGGCAATCAGAAATTACCAACAGTGAAAAGCAGCAAAATCATACCAAACCAAAAGGCAAATCAACGAGCCAAGGTCGTAAGGAACCGAATCAAAAGAAGAACAAGAAGATGAACTTTGTGAAATCCCGAGGGACGGATAAAATTGAAACTTTTGAAAACAAATCCAACACGGATTTTGTTAAACAAAGTAAAATTTTGAAAAGAAACAGTCAAAACAATTACACACAACATACAAACGGTTGTGATGTAGGAGCAAGTACCTCAAGATCACGAAGTTCATCATCAAGCTCCTACAGTTATGATACTCCGAGGTTTGTTGAGCAGAGATCATGTTTTGAATGCGGTGAGTACGGGCACATTGTCAGAAATTGTCCATATCTCATAAAAGGAAAGGCAAAGGTTGATGCCCCCCATGGTAACAGTTACCATAAAAGATCTGTTTAACCAAGACAGGACCCTCGTCTTGTTAAACAACGAGAAATGAAACAGATAAAGAAACAACGGAAAAATGTTGAAAAGGTTTTAAAACCGGAGGTTGTCCAAACACAGTCTGTTAAGTTAGAAATTAAAAATGAAAAACAAAAACAGATTTGGAAACCAAAACCAGTAAGTGTTTCAGGGGGAGCTAGATCAATTCCGAATCATCGGGAAATGGATGTTACAATTCTCGATGATGACGGACGACCCAAGTCTGTGAAGGCTTGGGTCCCCCTCTCCAATTAATATCTGAATGAGTGTGCAGGATGTTCCAGGAGGAACTATTGATAGTCTTAGGATTGTTGATAGTGGAGCGTCCATGCACAAGATCGGAGACATAAGGCTCCGAAATATTGTTACATCTAGGAGAATATTGTTGCCATTGATGGAGAGAGAGAGAGAAAAAGAAAAGAAGAATGATGATGAAAGAATTTGACCACTTTGACAAAATGAAGATCATTCCAAAGTTTTGGTTGTTAGAGGTTTTTGATCTTGTTGCTGTAAAGAGATTTCTCAGTAGCTACAAAATCGACTTTGAAATCCACACCTGGTGGATATCCAGTTTGGGATAGCGCTCAGATTCCTGGAAATGCACGAAGTAGTTGCAGGATACGGTTTTAAATTTCTAACCTCTCCTATACTTGTCGATATTTAAGCTGCTTTATGAATTATTATCCTCTCGTACAGCACTCTTTGACATGACACGTTGAACTCGAGTATCACTTCACACGTGATTGTTTCACTATGAAACTCGTCATTGTTGTCATGGTCCACACAGACAACCAATGTGCAGACATTTTTACCAAAGCAATTGATAAATCCATATTTGACTTTTTATTATTGGTAAACGGTATTAAGGTCAAGCAAGAGTAATCCGCATCGGAAAATCGTTTTTGTAAATATCTTTGTGTTTTTAAAATTATTGTAAGTTTGTTGATTTTAGGGGGAGTAATTCCAAAATTTGAAAATTCAAAAACATCAAAAATTTCAAAACACAAAAACAATAGAAAAACAAAAATGAGTTTCCTGGCGAGCCAAAGAGAAAATGATAGTACATCAGTGGTATGTCCAAACCTTTTTAAACTGAAATGCAAAATGAAAAACGATAAGCAGCTCTATATAAGATGTATCGGTAGGCTCACAATCATCTTAAAGTGTGCAGGGTGATATAAACTTAAATCGACTGAAGACCAGGTGGGAACCACTCATTGGCATATGGTCTTAGTACCGAAATTTCATTTGAGAGATTGCCGAGGTTTTGAGATATGTTGTCTTTATGCTGTTTATCATCTGGGTATCATGGTTGTTTCTTTTACCGAAACAAACGGAGACGAAGTCTAGATCTTCCATGATATCATACATACGTGTACATACTGCATACGACCTCAATAAGTGATCAACAATCACATGTCCAGAAAACAAGTGATAATATATCACATTTATCCGGGAGTCAAGTTCGTCTCTCTGCTGTACGAAAGTACTGACCTGTTCACAGACTTGCTCTTGTGCCCTTCATGCATCTGAAAATCAAGTTCCTCATCAATAAGTGATTCTATCACATAGGGCTTGTTTTCAAACATAATAAGTGAGTTTCTCACATTTTCATTTATGGCAAAACATATGATAAATGGTATACTCACCAGTAAGATGAATCCTCGTGCATACCTTGATACGGGAATGTGTCATGATGTGGATGAACACCGGTCGGTAAGTATAAATCATACCTTAACGTATCCCCTCGCCATGATTACATCTGATAAGTTTAGCTTATGTGGATAACAATACCGATAATTGTTATAGGATGCTTATCTAAATGTTAACAAAATGAACAATAAGAGCGTTTTGGCATGACCGTACACTGATATGATTCTCTTACCCTCGAAACTCGCAAAAAGAATGTCTGTATATATTTACTTTTCCTAGTTTCTGCAACTCTGTATATATTTATTTACTGCTTTCAGTCTTTAAGTTTGAAATATTCAAAATACCAAAAAGATTTTAGGTGTGTTTTAATTTAAACTTTATAAAAATCAAAAAGATTTTATTTCTGCTTTAGTTTGGATTAACCGATGTTGAAACTCAAGGCTTTGTTACCTGAAATCTGATTGAAAACTAAAACGACTGAATCTTCATAAACGGTCAGAGTTTGCAAGTTTTGAAAGTTAATAATCAAAATTGAAAAATCTGTTAACTTTTCAAACTAAGTGTCGGACGGTAGTTGAAAACATGGTCACATGTGTGTTATTTGTTTAATGTTAACTATATTCCAAGCAGTTGTTCTCATTACGTGTTTAGATTTCTTGCATGTGCAGATGCTAAAGGCGAGGAGAACATGTTCGATGACAAGCTGCGGAATGAAGACACGATGTGAAGGCACTCAAACGATAAAGATGACTGAGTTGCAGCTGATCAATCTTCAAAACCACAAGGATCTAAAGCATTGAAAATCAAAAGATTCACAAGCATAATCAAAGGGGGAGTTTATTGATACACTTCCTAAATGAAAGCGGGAGTTTGTTAATACACTTTCTACTCACGACGCATGAAGACTTTGAAGATCCTTTCCGAGAAAATGAACCATCAAGAGATGGAAAACGAGATTACGAACCTCGCGAGCAGCATCCAAGGGGGAGTTTGTTGATACATATTAAGTGGATACGGCTCGGCTCGGTTCGACTCGGCTACGAAGTGAAGGCCGTAGTCAAGACAACCTCCTGTCTTGACGCGGTATGATACTTACTTTGTAACGTACGAAATTGCTACTACGTGTGTGCAGTATGCATGTTTAGTTTAGAGTTTATGTGTTAGTCTGTTTGTGTAACCCATGGCCCAAGCCCAACATTGAAGAAGCCCAAGTCACAGGCCCAACTGATGGACGAAAACACTTTGTCTGGTGAAATCACTTTGTGGTGAAAACCAAATGGGACGAAAACACTTATGGCGAAATCACCTGATTTCGTCCATGTGTTTTCATGGGTCTTGATTTCGTGGACCACTTTACTATATAAACACAGACAACATACATAACACAGTTAGACAAGTCTGAATAGATTTGAGAGCGAACACTGTAAACACACACACACTGAGAGTTTATGAGAGCATCTTTTAAACATTGTATTGTAACCGTTTTCTAGATTAATACAATGGAGTGTTAATCGGTGAATCTTGTGTTTTACGTGTTCGTCACTTGGTTTAACTTATACCCGTTTGGATTCCGCACTTTCGGGTTTGTCGGAAAACAGGGAATAGAGGTTACTCGATCCTCCGGGTGGACCTACACTGCTTTGATCAGCTTGTTTTTACAAGAGAAGTATATATATTTTCTTATTTATTTTCGTTATTATTCAATATTTGCAAATTGAAAGTTTGTCTTTTTATTGAATTCGGTGAAAAGTTGGAGTTTTAACTATACATATAGATCAATATATAAATATAATATAAACCAATATTTCATTGATCAAATATGTATATATAAAAAAGAAAGAGTTAATTACTGTTTTCGTCCCTGTATTTTGTCAAAAATCACTATTTCAATCCATAAGTTTAAAAATTGCGATTTCAGTCCATGTGGTTTCACTTTTGTAACCATTTCAGTCCACTTCGTAACCATTTTAGTCCCTGTACTTACAAAATAAATGGATTGAAATGGTTACGAAAGTGAAACCACAGGGACTGAAATGGTTACGAAAGTGAAACCACGGGGGACTAAAATTGCAATTTTTAAACTAATGGACTGAAATAATGATTTTTGACAAACTACAGGGACGAAAACAGTAATTAACTCAAAAAGAAATATTGCTATATTAGGTTATAGATGTGGAGGCAAACATTAAGTAGCTACTGAAGTTGGAGGCTTTGCATTGCAGTGTATGTATTCTGTAGTTGCTATACAAATAGAGGTTGCAAAATGGCTGTTTGGGTTGGGTCAACACTGGTTCAGGTGAAAATGAAAATAAAGGAAAAAGAGTATATACACATTATTAAATCAAAATAATCTGAACCAAGATGGATGATCCATATGACATGGTAACTCTGCTTTTTCAATCAGTTCAATTCTGGTAATTTGTTATTGAGATAAATCAAGGATCCAGATATCACTTTTACAAGCGTGGTATAGATATTGAGTTTCAGGTATTCATATTCAAATCATTAGGTATTGGTCTGTCGTTTTTGCCAATTTATATATGTCAATGCTGATGCTAGCTGTGAGATATTTGTTATATAATCTATGAAGGATCAGATATTTTTAAGGAGATTGTGTACAAATATGTTGCTAACCGTCAAGTTTGTGTAAGGGCCTTTAGTCGAGTTAGAACACAATTTCTTGCATATAAATCCATACAGCTTATTTTCTCAACACAAATCAAGTGCTTATCTCTCTTTTCTTTCTAAATCGCTTCTAGCCGATCTATGTCCGATTCGAACCACCACTTCTGATTTGAGTATAAATAGTTGTCGCTTTAGTTAAGACTGGATTACATGTAAAGTAAGCACGGTGGTCGGCGGACTTGCGACAGTGTGGGTTTTGATCGGGGTGTGGAACAGAGGGAAATAGACGGTGGGCGGCTGTGGTGGCTACGGGTGTGGGGGTTCAAATTGTTGTTGGGGTTATGCACTGTTAATCTCGCTTACAAATGTATGTATTTGTAGTTGTAATTGCTTAAAAGAACTGAAACTTGTAGGACTTTACCTAATGAAAGGAGTCCTTTGAGAAATTCTCTACGGCCAATGACACAAGGCCAAGGAGGGGGTTGACGCCCCTCAGTTTTAGCCTCCTCATTTAACCAAGCGATGTGGGATCTCACACATCACTTAAAACATCTAATTATTTTCTACACCCTGAGTTTACATGCAAGTTTTATATTTTGATTTGTTAAGAAACATGAAATATCTTTGATTGTACCAAACAATATTTTTCATCATGAAATGAGACAGCCCTAACATGAAAATAGCTCACCTAAAATCTGCCTTATAGCAACACATGGGCAGAAATTATGGTCTGCGTTAACAATTGCATGGAAATCGCTAGTCAATATCTTTTGCGTCCAAATTGTATTTGTCCAGAATGTATGGTCACGGGTTAACGTTCAATACATCATGGAAATGGAATTAGAGGTTTCGGGGGTTGCTGTAGGTTCCCAACACTGAAATCACGGGGCGTAAACTTCGCCAAAAACATTGACCAAAGTCTTCTATATACTCATATATATGTCCGTATATTTTTTCACACACAAAGATCTATGTTTCTTTACTCTTTCCCATACAATTATTTCCATCTAAGTTAGGTTTTGAATATTGAAATGCGGCCTCCATTCACCTTGAATTTCACCTTCTTTATTAATTTGTATCACCCCATCTTATCGTGTTGGTGTTATTTGCATATTTAATGACACAAGACCAAGACTTAACAAATTTATCTATTCCTGATGGAACTATAAAGAGGTACTTCGGGGGCTCATTTTTGTTGTTTGTTGGTGCATCTAGAAAGCCAGGAATGCCAAGACTTTTTCGAATGGGAATGGTAATTGTGAAGAGATCTTTGGGGATGTTAGGTCCCTCGGTTTTTTTTTGGTTAAAAAATAGATCCAAGCATTGTAATTTAGATTGGAGACAATGGTGTAGGTCTCCGTTGTATATGCTTTAGTCTTGGGTGCGGTTCTGGTGGCTTCTCGTGCCAGGCAGGCGGCTGTAAATAAATTTCTACCTTTAAAAAAATTAATAATAAATTTCACTTGTAGACATCCCCTTACTCCAAAATACATGCATTATTGTGTGTTTTGACTTCACGTGACAAACATTTGCTAAAAGCCAACCCCTTTAACATGCTTGCTACTTTTTATGTCAAAATTCATTTTTATTAAATATTAAATCAGGTCATTTGGTTCAGCGTGTTTGTCTTTGATTATAGGGTTATTCGATTTTCATAATCCTAAGTTTCACCTGTTGGCCAATAATAATCCGAACTTAGAAAATTCCGTCCAACAATCCAAACTTGTAAGCATTTGGCTCCCAATGATCCTTTGCTAACTGGGTTACCCAGTTAGTTTTTTGGTGATATGGCTGATGATGTTGATACACCTTTGTTATTTGTTGAATTGGATGCTTATGTGGCACCATCACCACCTACACCTCTCCTCCACTGCCACCTCCACCTCCCCCACCACCACATCCAGCCACCACCATCACCTCTGACCACCTCCACCGCCACCGCCACCCCCATCCACCGTCCGCCACCACCAATTCACTACCAGATAAACACTATCACCTTCGACCACCTCCATCATCTGCCACCGGAAACCTCTGTCACTATCACCGCCTCCACTCCATCATCTTTAAACTTTACCACTAATTTCTATTGATTAACTATTCAATCCACCCATGGATTCTTTAAAACCCGATTCACTTAAAATAACGAATCGACTCGAATGACTGTGAACCAACCCAAGGTATTGTTAACCCGATTCACATGGGTTTTGCTTTAGCTCAACTGGGTTCTTGCTATTCTATAATATATTGTGAATATCATGAATATAATGTTTCTTCATGTAACTTTAAAATTTATAGGAACTCAACAGGTTTTTTTACTGATAAAAGCTTTATTTTGACAATTGGTTATGTGTATTACAAAGAACATGATGATGGAATTGCTTCTAATCCAGTGGGTTCACGGTTGATCGGGTCGGTTCATTAGTTGAGTGAATTGGGTTTTAAGGAACCTATGAATGGATTTTTATTATTGAAGAATTCATTAGCAATCGGTGGAAAAGTTAAAAAATAATGGAGTAGAGGTGGTTATGGCGACGGAGGTTTCCGATGGCAGATGATAAAGCTGGTTGGAGGTAATAGTGTTTTTCCGGTGGTGAATTAGTGGTGGCAGACGGTGGATAGTGGTGGTAGTGGAGGTGTGTGGTAGGTGATGGTGGTGGCTGGAAGAGATGGTGGAGGTGCAGGTGGAGGAGGTGGAGGTGGTGATGGTGCCACATAAGCTGCCAAGTCAACAAATAACAAAGTTGTAGCCATGTCAGCAAAAAACTAACTGAGTTATAACCCAGTTAGCAAATGATCATTGGGAGCCAAATGTTTACAAGTTAGGATTGTTGGAGGGAATTTTCTAAGTTTAGATTATTATCGGCAAACAAGTGAAACTTATGATTATTAAAATCCAATAACCCTTGATTATATATAATAAACCTTACGAAGCATAATGTAGTCATTCTATCCAACTAAACACTAGTTCTTAAAATGAGTCAAATTATTCACAATTCTCCCGTTTTACCAATTTGTTCATTTCATGAATATATTTCCACTAAGAGTTTCATCAAAACATAAACGAATTGTGTACAAATATGTTGCTAACCGTCAAGTTTGTGTAAGGGCCTTTAGTCGAGTTAGAACACAATTTCTTGCATATAAATCCATACAACTTATTTTCTCAACACAAATCAAGTTCTTATCTCTCTTTTCTTTCTAAATCGCTTCTAGCCAATCTGTCTGATTTGAGTATAAATAGTTGTCGCTTTAGTTAAAAAGTGGATTACATGTAAAGTAAGCACGGTGGTCGGCGGACCTGCCACAGTGTGGGTTTTGATCGGGGTGTGGAACAGAGGGAAATAGACGGTGGACGGCTGTGGTGGAGATGGTGGTTACAGGTGTGGGGGTGGGGTTATGCACTGTTAATCTGGCTTACAAATGTATGTATTTGTAGTTGTAATTGCTTAAAAGAACTGAAACTTGTAGGACTTTACCTAATGAAAGGAGTCCTTTAAGAAATTCTCTACGGCCAATGACACAAGGCAAAGGAGGGGATTTGTAGGTCCACCCGGAGGATCGAGTAACCTCTATTCGTGTTTTCCGACAAACCCGTGAGTGCGGAATCTAAACGGGTAGGTTAAACCAAGTTACGAACACGTAAGACACAAGATTCAACGATTAATGTAAGGACCATAAAAAATGTCCCAAATTGACCCGTAAGTACGAACCCGGACCCCTGAAACCCTAATCCATATCAAAAATCAAGAAATCAAGATTCTTGGTCTTCAGGCGGGCCGCGTAAAGGATAGGCAGACCCTTACGCGGGCCGTGTCAACACTAAGTTTGACCGGATAAGCATCCAGATCCACGTGTCATCCACGTGGCATGCCTACCAGTGACATGGATGCCCTAATCTACGACTAGACCTCCTCGCGGGCCGCGTAAGGATTGAGCAAGGGCTCTCGCGGGCCGCGTGAGACCCATTTTTCAGCTATAAATAGGATGGGTCATGAGCAGTTCACTGATGTCGAAACCAAAACTCAAAAACGAAGTTTGGCTGCTCAAATTCGAAATTCATTTTTAATATAGCTAGGCGCTGCTACGATACAGGGTATTAACTCGATCGCTGCTACGATTCAATGTCCGATCGATTGAAAACTATCCAATGGATGTTTAAGTGCTGCCCACATTAGGGCCATACTTTGTCATTAGTCGTGAATTCGACGGATGTTTAAGTATAGCACTTTGTCATTCGATGTGAGAGTTTTAATCTCGTGAGTTATCGTAAATGTTGTATTAGTTACTGACCTAGTTCGTGTGCATTGTTATTTAAATTAAGTTACAAGGCTAATCAGTAGGCTAAATTCTGCCCGTATAAATCTGCAATGTGAGTCATTCTCTTTTTATCAAACAGTATTTTACAATACTCCAAGCGTTTTCAAAAGTTATAATTACAGGGATTAAGTCATGGTTATCTTGAATCACTGGCTAATTGGGGTATTGTGCACATTACTAATTTCTCACGGTTAGGCTAATAAATCCTAACAGTGATAATCATCACTACTTGGGGAAGAACCCAATAGTGGTATGACTATCGTCACCAGGTGACACGGCTCCAGATAAAAATAAGATAGAAGCCATTGTAATCGCTCTTATGCTGTAATTTATAACTATGTGTCATTTTATCAAATTGAGTGACTCGCCAATATTTCCCCGCTGATAAAATATTTTTAAACATGTTTCAGGCGACCTGCTATAAATCAAGGAAAACGTGCTACGGAGCACTAACAAGCTTGAAGAGGTGGCTCAGTTAAAATAAACATGTTTTATAAATCAGGGAATTCCCTAGTGAAATTCCTCTATTGTAAATTACGGGGTTTATCACGAATTATGAAATAAAATAATTGGGCATTTTCAAGTTTTAAAAGATCCTGCAAAATCTTCCGCTGTCGCATTAATTAATAAATACCACGGGTTCCTGTCCCGCGGCTCCTGACCGGGTCAAACCGGGGCTGGGGCCGTGACAGGAAAAGGTGGTTTCAGAGCCACTGATTTAAGCCTATTAAGTATTTAAAATACTTAATTTTCCTAATTATAGTCTAGTGGTTATATGTTTTAACTGACTAATTGTTAGTTACAGTATGGGTAAGCAAAAAAAAATCTCGGATATCTATCTTAAACTAGATAGTGTACCAAAAGATAAGGGAAACTCATCCCAATCAAATTCCTCAAGATACTCAACAGAAACTGAAGAAGGAATATTTGTTCGTAAGGCACAATTTGAAAAACCACTTACCCTTAATAAAAGAAGTTTGATTATAAGAAAAAAGTCAAGAGAAAGTGAGGAAGTCACAACCAAAACGAGTAATGATTAATAAGGAAACTCAGGAAATAGACAATAAACCACCATGGGAAGATGAATTAGATGAACAATGGGTAGATCTCTACATGTTAGCCACTGTAGCAGTAAATGCTAACTTTTGATTAAATCACCAAACCAGTACCATCACCTATGCTACCTACATGCCAGAAACTTTAATCTATTAAATAACCACTAGTATATTTCAAAATTTTAGTTGTAATAAATATGTGTTGTTTCAATAAATGGTTTATTTAAATTAGATAATTATTTAAATTTTCAAATTGCCATTATGTAATTATGTGAAAATTCAAATTTCAAAACTTTAACCTAGAATTTTGTGTGTTTCTTCATATCTGTTAAACAACATGAATGAATTATCCGAAGCCCTTCAAAATCTCAATCTCTATTCTGTTAATGTGGAAGTTTCCAAAGACTTTACTGGGTATTGTGCCGATGTTGAGGAACCTATGGAATTTCAAGCTCAACCTCCGGAGAAACCCAAGCAAAAGAAAAGAAGGAGAATTGTGGGTTGGAGGCGTGTGCGCAGAAGGAAACAGTAACTAGGAAAGTTGCTATGACAGAGGACCCAATAGATAAAGGAAAATAAATAGAGATTGGAGAAAGCTCCAAGAAAGCCGAGGAAATGCCATTGCAGGAAGAACTAGATTACATACTAGCAAGTTGTGATATCCTCAAGCCTGTCAATGAAAACCTTTTTACTTATCCTGCCGAAACCCAGCTTCCAGTAAACTTGGAACCAACCATCCCAGATCCCCTTGTCAACACCAGACCTTTAAGAGAAATGGAAGAATGGTGGACCAACGATTGGCAATTCCAGAATCTTTTAAACAACCCTTATACTTTTCTCCCTTAGTTTGACCCCGAACCTGTACCAAACCCACCGATGAGCAATGAGAACCCGGCTGAGCTCCGCCATTTTGGCGAGGAGTTGATGGATGCAGGAAATCGAATCCGAGAGGTGGGAGAACAGATCTCCTGGAAGTATGATGAGAAGGAACGTCGTTACTAAAAATTCCAGCTGATGGATTAGCATGTGATGGAAGAAGCATATGTTTAATAATAATATAATAATCAAAATATAATCAGATGGAACACGCTGGTAATGAACCCGCTAATGAAGTTAATCATTCTGAGCAAAACAATGAAGATCAATTTTTGAATAGGCAAGATATCGAGAATATCGTTGCTCAGGGAATAGCCAATGCTATTCCAGCAATTCTTGCTGCTGCCCGAAATCCAATTGAACCTTAACAAATTATTCCTAGCAAACATACACATGGCGATAATTTCAGTAATAGTGTAAACGGAGGCAACAACCATAACGACAAAGATGGAATGCAAGCTCCGCTTCTTAGGAAAATGAAATCTGCAACACCTGGTTGCACTTACAAGGAATTTCTTGCCTGTAAACCAGCTGAATTTACAGGCAATGAAGGGGCGACTGTGGCGCTGCGTTGGTTGGAGAAAACCGAAGCAGTAATTATGATAAGTAAATGTGTCGAAGAAGACAAGGTCATCTATGCGTCACGTCTTTTTAAAGAAGGGGCGCTAGAATGGTGGAATACGGTGGTTCAAGCCAAAGGAAGAAATATGGCCTATGCCATGAGTTGGGAAAAATTTAAGCAGCTAGTGGAAAGAAAATTATGCCCTGAATACGAAAAGGAACAAATGACAAATAAATTCCTGAACCACCGGATGGTGGATGTAGACTGTCGAGGGTATACTTTGACATTCTTCGAGTACGCTAGAGTTGTACCAACCCTGGCTTCGCCAGAGCCGGTGCTTATTTCCCGCTATATCTGGGGATTGATTGGCGAAATCCGTGATATCGTTAAAGCTGCGAGACCTCGCACTATTGACGATGCAGTGGAATTAGCTAACACCCTAACGGACGGACTGGTACGCACAAGAGAAAGGAAGCATTTTGGAAGATGTAAAGGATATTGCAATTTCTGCAAAATCCCGGGACACCAAGAAGAAGACTGCAGGAAGAAGAAAGCAACAGTCTGTTACAACTGTGGAGAAGCTGGACACTTTAGGCCAGACTGCCCAAAACTGGTCAAACCAGCTGATAACAAAGCCAAACCTGCAGAAGGAACTACCAAGAAGAATGCAAGAGCCTTCTAGTTGACTACTCAGGAAGCATAACTAATTCCTAACGTAATAGCTGGTACGTTCCTAGTTCACGACGTTTATGCAAAAGTATTATTTGACTCTGGTGCAAACCAAAGTTTTATAAATACTTCATTCTGCCAAGCTCTTAACTTACCGTTAACCAACCATAGGCAGATTTTTACAGTCGAAACGACAGATGGGAATTCTGTTAAAATAAATAAGGTTGTGCGAGAAGGAAATATAGAACTTTTAGGTCATAAATTTTCTGCAAACCTGTTACCTATGAATTTAGCCGGATTTGATGTTGTGTTAGGAATGGATTGGCTAGTAGCCAATCATGCTCGAATTCTTTGTGATAAGAATTCCATAGAAATTCATACACCCACAAGAGAATTAGTGGTGATTACAGGAGATAAGCCACGAAACCATTGAAATTCATTTCAGTAATGAAGTTGGCCAGTTATTCAAGAAAACAAGAAATAGTGTATATGATTTCAGTAATCATTAACACTAAGGGTAAGGAACTCAAAGAAATTCCAGTAGTATCAGAATACCCAGAGGTATTCCCAGAAGAACTACCAGGATTACCACCAAATAGGGAAGTCGAATTTAGAATTCATCTAATTCCCAGAACTACACCGATAGCCAAGGCACCTTATCAGTTAGCACCCACAGAAATGTTAGAACTGAAAAAGCAGTTAGATGAATTACTGAGCAAAGGATTTATACAAGCTAGTTCATCCCCGTGGGGAGCGCCAGTGTTGTTTGTGAAGAAGAAAGATGGTTCGATGCGAATGTGTATCGATTATAGAGAATTGAATAAAGTTACAATTAAGAATCAATATCCATTACCTAGAATTGATGATCTTTTTGATCAATTGCAAGGAGCTAGATACTTTTCTAAGATAGATTTACGCTCCGGATGTCATCAATTGAAAGTACAAGAAGAAGACATACCAAAAACTGCTTTCAGAACTAGGTATGGTCATTACGAGTTTACAGTCATGCCCTTTGGGTTAACAAATGCTCCAACAGCATTTATGGACATGATGAATAGGATCTATAAACCGTACTTGGATAAATTTGTAATTATTTTCATCGACGATATACTTATTTATTCCAAAAGCCAGGATGAACACTGTCAGCACTTGCATGCACTCTTAACTTTGTTAAGAAAAGAGAAACTCTATGCCAAATTCTCGAAGTGTGAATTTTGGCTACAAGAGGTACAATTTTTATGACACATGGTGAATCACGTAGGCATTCATGTAGATCCTACTAAGATAGAAGCGATCACCAAATGGAAGGTTCCACAATCAGCTATGAAAATTAGAAGTTTTATAGGGTTAGCTGGATACTATAGACGATTCATTAAAGATTTTTCCAAAATAGCCGTGCCATTAACTAAGCTAACCTGTAAAGCAGTTAAGTTTGAATGGGGACCTAGGCAAGAAGAGGCCTTTAGGATTTTGAAACAAAAGTTAACAAACGCCCCAATTCTAGCTTTGCCAGAAGGAACATAAGATTTTGAAGTTTACTGTGATGCTTCTAAGCTAGGATTAGGATGTGTACTAATGCAACGCAAAAAGGTAATTGCGTATGCTTCAAGACAATTGAAAAAGCACGAAGAAAACTATACGACTCATGACTTAGAATTAGGAGCCATAATTTTTGCCCTTAAGATTTGGAGACACTATCTGTATGGAAGTAAGTTTACTGTCTATACAGACCATAAAAGCTTAAGATACATATTTGGGCAAAAAGAATTGAACATGAGGCAAAGGAGATGGATGGAAATCTTAAGTGATTACGACTGTGATATTCAATATCACGAAGGAAAAACAAACGTAGTTGCTGATGCTTTAAGTCGTAAGTATCATGAAAAACAAAAACGAGTTCGTGCTCTCAGATTAAATCTTCAGGTAGATTTAATGGAACAACTGAAAAATATTCAAGAAACAGCAATCAAGGATGATGCTGAAGGAATGAACGGAAGAATAAAGGAACTAGAACAAGGAAGTGATGGAACTTGGAGATTCCATAAGAAATGAATTTGGGTACCTACGCAAGGAGAATTAAGAAATAAGATTTTAGAAGAAGCTCATAAATCTAGATATACCATGCATCCCGGTAACAATAAGATGTACTAAGATTTAAGAAATAATTTCTGGTGGATAGGAATGAAAAAGGACATAGCTAGATATGTTTCTAAATGTCTTACTTGTTCACAAGTTAAGGCAGAACACCAGAAACCTTCAGGCTACTTCAACAATTAGAAATACCTGTATGGAAATGGGAACTCATAACAATGGACTTTGTTATTAAGTTGCCCAAAACCAGAAAAGGTAACTATGCGATTTCGGTAATTGTGGATCGATTAACCAAATCAGCTCATTTTCTACCCTTGAAGGAAACCTTCAGCATGGAAAGGTTAGCCAAGTTGTATGTAGATGAAGTAGTATCCTTACATGGAATTCCACTCTCCATTGTTTCGGATAGGGATAGTTGTTTCACTTCCCATTTCTGGACAAGTTTCCAAGAAGCTATGGGAACCCGACTAAATCTAAGTACTGCATATCATCCTCAGACAGACGGTCAAAGTGAAAGGACGATCCAAACCTTGGAAGACATGCTTAGGGCATGTGTAATAGATTTTGGTGGAAAATGGGATGACCACCTACCTTTAATTGAACTCTCCTATAACAACAGTTATCATTCAAGCATTGAAGCTGCCCCATTTGAAGCACTGTATGGACGAAAGTGCAGAACTCCAGTCTGCTGGGCAGAAATAGGAGAAAGTCAATTATCAGGTCCCGAAATCATGCAAGAAACTACCAACAAGATTACTCAAATCAAGGAAAGATTAAAGACGGCTCGAGATCGCCAGAAAAGCTATGCAGACAATAGGCGTAAGCCGTTAGAATTCCAAGTTGGAGATAGAGTACTATTAAAAGTTTCTACTTGGAAAGGAGTAGTTCGGTTCGGTAAGAAAGGAAAGCTAAGTCCAAGGTACGTAGGACCATTCCTAGTAATCAAACGAATAGGACCAGTTGCCTATCGCTTACAACTACCAGAGGAATTAGCTGGAATACATGACGTATTTCATATATCCAATCTCAAGAAATGTCTATCAGACGAATCTCTGGTAGTGACTCTTCAAGACATAGAGGTAAATGAAAAGTTAAAGTTTGTCGAGAAACCCGTAGGTCCCGTTTTTCCGGTGAGGATCGATAACGAGAACCTATCCTTGTTTATAACAAACATGGTAACGGGTGCGGAATCCCCGTGACGGTATAAATCAAACACATTTAATAAAACAGTAAAACACACGAGCTATAATCAATGAAACACAATCTATTGATTAAACGGGATGAGAACCAAGAACAAACTGATACAAACACAGTTTTGACAGAGTTTCTTTAAGGGTATTTTCTCATCTAGTATCAAAGTGAAACCAGACAATGTTTATATAGTCCTTGGGCCTTAGTCTCGACGAAACACAAGGTGGGTCGACGAAACAAGCATTGGGCCAGTCATTGGGCCTGAAGCAGCCCATCAGACGACGAAACAAGAGTTGTTTTGTCATGATGTCGACGAAACAAGAGTTGTTTCGTCGTGATGTCGACGAAACGGATTCTTTGAATGTTGTTCTGTTTCGTCGTGAGGTGTTCGACGAAATAAGTCTGTTTCGTCGAAGGCTGGAAAAGGTCTGTTGTTTGCTGGAAACAGACAACAAACACAACAACATATAAACATTAACATAATGACCATTATACCCTTTCATGCAACATGCATTGTTCGTATAGAATTACATACCAAATAGAGACAAATAAGTCAGACACAAGTGGATAGGAGGATATCCGACTTGGTCGATGGCAAATACATACTCGATAAATGTTTAAAGACCGTACAAAATACAACGATAAGCAAGACTAGTTACAGACACAAAAAGGTGCACCAACAAACTCCCCCTTGTTTGTTACTCGTCTTCGGTCTTCCAATCTTCAATCAATGTTGTTCGGACCAAGAACTACTCGCGTGAATTCCTCGGTAAAAGCAGAAACAGGCAACCCGCTGGAATCGCAGAGCTTGATGTGCATCCTGATCTTCATAGAAAATGTCGTGACGATATAATCTGTTGATGTCAGCCTCGGATATGTTGACAATCCACATTGGATCCAACATCCGGTAATTTGCACGATCACCTCTAAACACGATCACGGCTTCATGAGTGTCTGAGTCGTAGCACCATAATGCCATATCTTCAAGAAAATCCTGCTGCATCAGCATTAATGGGATTTTATCTACGACTCTCGGTGGCTGATACACAAGCTTGTATCTGCCAGTGTTGGTTGCTGGATCAAGAGTAAACTTGATCTGTTGATAGATGGGGAACTGTGGCTTGTATGATTCATCCTTCCAGCCTGACTTCTTGTTCATCTTTATAAGTCGCTCGAATAAAGTTGCGCCGTCAAATTTTGAGCGATTTATAAGATCTATCTTCGTCAATGCTGCCACATCATAAAAAGGCAAAGATAATATGCTCAGCAACGACCGGAAGTATTGAATTCCGAATTCCCTTTTTATGGCAACACAGTGAATTTCCTGTACAAACATCCAACAGAGAATTCTGCCACTCGGTTTTGCCTTCTCAAACTATAAGTAGTCGACTTGAGCGACTTCTGGCACAGGTTTGGTAGCCTTGGATAGAAACTATTTTCGCCATTCAGAGAACGCATCTGTTGCATTTTCGGAAGTATCACGGTTCTTTAAATGCTCGTCTATGATGTCCACATTCTCTTGTAACCAAAGTTCATCGAACGACGCGAATTCAGTCCCATCTTGTCGAGCATATGACGACTTCTTGTCGTTCCCTTCAAACACGATTTCTTCGATATCTTCAACATTTGTTGTTTCAGGCTCATTCGGCATTTTATCTATCTCAGCATCATCTATCTCTCTCATAGCATGTAGAGCAAGCAATTGCTCATGAGAAAGATCCTCTATAATCTCTCCTTCTTCAAGTAATTCCCCCGTGACTGGATGAATAACCTGTAAAGCAATATCAGCACTGCTTGGAACAGAAGATGTACCTTCGATCTGTTGAACTGTTCCAGAAGAGGTTCCCTGAGTAGATTTGACCACTGGCTGTTGAACTACAACGATTGCAGAAGATGTAGCGGCTGGCGGCTGCTGTGATGTACCAGAAGTGTCAGGATTCCCTTGATCTTCGGGATCATCGTCCCTTTTCTTCAGTACTTCTTCTTGCTTACAATGATAATCCCACAGAGTAGCAACCCGCGTTTGAAGTATAGTGCTATTTCTCTCTCTCTCTTCGTCAGCAGCCTTCAAATGAGCATTCTCAGCTTTGAGTGAATCAATCTCAGCTTGTTGTCGTTCTATCACAGTTTGTTGTTGACCAACAGTGGACTTCAGATTGTTTATTTCCACCAATTGACTGATCTGATCATTTTTCGTGATTTTAATGAACTCAGTTTGCCTCTGAATTCGATCAGCAGCAGCTTCGAATTGAGAAAATAGGAAGTTGTTTTTCTCGTCTTGAGACATCTCTGAGAAGATCCTTTGGCATTCAGAACTGGGCTGAGAGGTAGTTGCTCTAATTGCAGCAGCCATTGTTCGTTGAGGAACAGCCTGAGGAGTTACAGTTTGAGTTTCCGGAGCTGACGATACTACAAGAGTTTCTTGAACAGGCTCCTGAGGTATAGATTGACGAGCAGAAGTACTCAAATATCTTCTGGCCTTCTTCTTCTGATGTTCAGCCGCTTTCTCAGCTTTTCTTTTCTCTATACGTTCCGATTCAGTCTCTTCTGGAACGTATTCTGGATCATCTTCAGTTCTAATTTTTCTGTATCTTTTAACCCCACGGTCATCAAGAAACATTTCGTATCCAGGCTCGATTAGATCATCAGAATCAAAATCTTCTTCATCATCACCAGCTGATGTACCACCAGTTGCACCAGCACTTGATGTACCACCAGTAGCACCAGCACTTGATGTACCAACAGCACCTGTATCACCACCACCATCATCACCATCATCCTCTGACATATCAGAATCAACTGGATCTGGACCAAACTTTTCAATCCTTTTTCTCTCCAACTCCGGCTCTTCGTTATCAGATTGGTTGTCATCATGACGCCATTTATCGTTAGCTGGAGCAATATAATCAGGATTTCCTAGCGCACCAAACAACTTCCTTGGAGGCACGCTTTCTTTGTATCTTTTTGGCTGCAAGGTTCTTGATTATCCTTAATGAATTGAAATTCATTGCTTCTATCTTTAGAAGGTCATTGTCGGCTTTAGGAAGACCAGGATGTTGAACATTCATAATCATTTGAAGAAACCGCGGATACATCCAGAACTTGTTCCCGGTTATTCTACTTCCAGTCCTCGTCATATTCTCTTTCATATTGGCTGTTGGACCGTTGTATGACTCTAAAATGTCAGTAAAGGCAGTTCATCTCAGTTTATAGAGGCGGAATCAAAGTAAACTAAGTCATAACAGCTCTAATCCTTTTAACTTTTCTTTTCTGATTAATATGAGTGCTTGTACAAGGTTTTCTGATACAGATCCGTCAGCACTTCGTCACATATACAATGACAACTCCTATTACTCTTCAAATGACCAACACCCCTATATATAAGGCACATGATTTCGCTTGAGGAAGTCTGAAGCGAAATCTCTTATGCTGATTTCGCTTCAAGCATACTAATACCCTTTCAAGCGAAATCCCATGTTTACATCATAAAAACCCTAACTTAAACCCTATGATGTGATCATTTAAACAATCCTAGACACAAAACTTGATAATGACGTAATCAGCAGACACTTAGTGCACCAACAGACTCCCCCTTAAATGTTGATGAAGTCTTTGGCTTCAAGTCTTTGTCTTTAACAATCTTCAAACATTGTAAAAACTCTCATCAATCCTATCTTCAAGCTTTTAATACTTTAAACTTCAATCTTCCCTTTGACTGTTGATCCAGACTCCCCCTTTCACAGACTCCTCCTCTCAGTATGCTAGAAGATGTACTTTGAGATGCTAAACGGTTTGTTTAGCACCAACGCCACCATAAAACCAACTAGATCATTTCCAGCCATATGATATCCAGCACGTCTATTGCTAAGACACTGAATGAGAATGTACAATAAGAACTTGTACCGTAATGGCAGATCACCTTTGTTGATTTGAGTGCTGAATATGTCTCCTCTACATTTCATCCGTAACAAGCAGCCTCTTGTACCCATGATAAGAATAGAATATGGAGCATCCGGATGATCTTGTAGTTGTAGGACCTCGTTCAACATATCCGGAGAGACTATGACATCAAAATCATTCACACGACCCTTGATAACTTCCTTTCCATCCAATTGCATCATGCTTGACGAATCCAAGAATGCTTTCACAAGAGATTTGTAAACCGGTGTCGAAAAAGTAACCGCATGATTGATCCATGACTCCCTGATCCATTTCGTGATATCTTTCAGTTCAGTGAGCCTTTCTTCAGGATCCAGATAAGCGATTTGATTATGACGCTTCTCAGACATAATCTCCTCTTCCAATTTATTTTCCTTCTTAGTCGGTTTCTTACGTTCTCCTTTCGGTGCCATCTGTACATGAAAATGTCCACAATAAGTCACAATGGCATAATAAGTGTATTAAACTTATATACAACCATGTTTGAACATCAAATGAACATTAACCATATATTTACAAACATTCTGTGAACATAGCACCAAAACAGAAAAGTTTCTAAGGCATGGACGACGAAACGGAATGTCTTCGACGAAACAGAAAGATGTACGATGAAACGGAGTTGACCATTGACCAGTTTGTTTCGTCGACATCACCTCGACAAAACGGATTCGTTTAGTCATGGTTTGATTCGTCATGTTTGTTTCGTCGGGTTTGATTCGTCGTCACTCGTTTCGTCGAAAAGGGGGTTTGTCAACAGTTAGGGTTTCTCAGTTTCGTCGATTGGGGGTTTATACAATGATCAGAATCACAAACAAACACATTAAATACATGTTTAACCCAAACCGAGCATGAAATTATTCCCAGATGTAATGTGGACACTATCTAAGACCAAAAACCCATTCAACACAGTAAAAAACATCATCAATCAACAACCCCTATTTTGTCATATGAAACCCAAACCTAAATCAGACATCAATCAAAGCATATATCAACATTTTCAAGTATAAAGTCAATGAACAATAGTTTTTGTGCCAAGAATCAGACAGAAACAGGTGTCCGAGGGTTTACAAACAAGTTTAAACAAAAACACACGGTTCATTTTGTTCAAAATATGAACACGAACATTTTTATACCTTTGATCTTTGTTAGATATTAAGGAAAAAAGAGGGTAAATGAGTATGGTGTAAGGTGTGGCTATGGAGTGTTTGGAGAAGATGAACAGGGAAGTTTTGACAAATGTGATCAATAATTGACCTGGGACCCCTTATATACACCGCCTCACCTCGACGAAACGGACATCTCGACGAAACAGAGTTGGGCTCGACGAAACGGAATAAAAGGGTTGGACATGGGCCTGGAAGTTTAGCCCACGACGAAACGGAAATGGGCTGTTGCGTTTCGTCGTAGCTTCGACGAAACGGACTTGTTTCGTCGTCTAATAGAACAGTTTTGACCAAGGTTGACCATGTTGAAACCTTTGACTTTGACCTTTTTGTTTCGTTGATAAGGTTTTGTTTCGTCGACCATTCATTTGTTTCGTCGACATCAATTTTCAAAAATCACTAAGGCATGAAAATTTTTGCACACTGAACCGATTTGATGAATTGAACACAGTTCCATTTTGATTGAGTTTTCAAATGCAAGGACGATTTATGAAGTAGGTTTCAGGCTTCCGGCAGAAAACTTCGAGATACCAACCATCGGTTAATCAAAACAAGTAACTTACACTATAACACAAATGAAAATACGTTAAACTAACGAAGGACAATAAACTAAAGAATTTGTACAGTGAACAATCTTTTTGCGAGTTTCAAGGTAAGAGAATCATTACCAGCTTACGGTCTTTGTCAAAACGGTTTCTGATTTCTGTTTAAAGCATTAGATACGTATTCTACCACAATTATCGGTATTGTTGTCCACCTAAGCTCAACTTATCAGATGTAATCATAATTAGGAGATATGATTAAGGTAAGAGTTATACTTACTTTTCGGTGTACATCCACTCACAACATATTCCCGTATCAAGGTATGCACGAGAGTTTATCTTACCGGTGAGTATACTGCTTATCATCCGTTTGACCGTATAATAAAATGTGAGAAACTCACTTATTTGATTTGAAAACAAGCCCTATGTGATAGAATCACTTATTAATGAGGAACTTGATTTTCACATGCATGAAGGCATATTTTTATATGTCTAAATGCTGATTAGAGCTGAATTGTATAAAATTCTGCACTTAAAGTGCGTTTCGGGTGCTTTTTAGTGCTTATTTTTGCTTTCGTAATGCATATATATTAGACCCTTGTATGTACTCTTGGGTTTTAATGCACTTTTGTCGTCGGACCTACACCTAGGCCTCAATTTTATTGTCTGACTGCTTTCTGCAGTTCTGTTGACACATTGTGTCTTACCGGTGAGTTTACTATTATTTTTGACGCAACGCTCTCGTTTATGCATAAAGCAATATTTTGTAGTATACAACGTGCATGAATTCACTTGTTTAATCATGTGTTCAGACATTGCTGACAATTAAGCACATATTTGCAATCATTAAATAATGATTAATGTGTACGGAAATTACCGGTTTGGGCCAGTTGTCACACAAGAATTATCTTTTAAGGCTTCTTTCCAAGATTTCGGTTCTTCTTGTGAAACATAACAAGCGAAGGACCAATCATTTTGAAGACCAGATTCTCTAATGGCTGAATATAAACCAGCACTTTGGTTGTTTCTCAGCTGATTACGCGTCTGCACCCCTTGTTGGACATCTCCTATGATATTCTGCTGTGGATGGGTATCGTGTATCCTCATTTCAGGATTTTCAGGAACACGAACATTAACACCCAAATTATTAATATTAAGATCAACAACCAACTCCACACCTGGAATATGCGTAGAAGTGGATGCATTTCCTTCAGCAGTATCAACATCCTGCACATGAGGAGTTTCAAAAGAAGTACCCTGAACAGGAGCAACTGGAGCTGAAGTGCCTTCAGTCACATCCAGATTTTCATCATCTTCTGATGACTCATTGTACTCAGTACCATCTTCAAATTCCTCATTTTGAACTGTGTTGTTAGTCGAATTAGAACCTTGTGGGTTAATAACAACAGGCCTAACCAATGGCGAGTCAGCAGCATTGTCACTATCAAATAACATTCTAGCAGCTGCAGAATCTTCGTCAAAGGTTGGCAGATCAAAGGATTTGAATAGCCCATCGTAGTCGAACATCCAAGGATCACCCGGAGCCCTAACAGGACTTGTATACCTCTGAACCCTTACTTCACTCCATAGCTCAATCTTTTTGGTAGCCAAATTCCAAACACGAAAATTCAGAGTAGCATATCCAAGGAAGAAACCCTCGATAGCTTTCGCGCCAAACTTTCCATCCGGCTCAATCATAGTGCATGGACCGCCAAAAGGTTATAGAAATGAAAGATCCGGTTTCCTTTTCTGTAGGAGTTCGAAACAAGTCTTGCCATGTCTCTTAACTATAAGAACTCGGTTTAATGTGTAACAAGCAGTCGACACAGCCTCCGCCCAGAACTGAACAGGAAGCTCCGACTCTACCAACATCGTTCTTGCAGTTTCAATTATCGTCCGATTCTTCCTCTCCGCGACACCATTTTGTTGTGGTGTGTAGCGAGAACTGTATTCATGAAGAATTCCCTTAGAAGTACAGAACTCATCCATAACACGGTTCTTGAACTCAGTTCCGTTGTCGCTTCGGATCCTCTTTACTTTCAACGTGTATAGATTTTCCAACATTGTAAGAAGATCCTTGAGGATGCCAGGAGTATCACTCTTGTGTGCCATAAAAGCTACCCAAGAAAATCTAGAATAATCATCAGTAACCACTAAACAATAAGCATCACCGAATGTTGTCTTGTGTCTCATAGGTCCAAAGAGGTCCATATGAAGACGTTCGAGAGGCATGCTAACAGTGTTGATTTTCTTCATAGGGTGAGACTTCTTCGTTTGTTTCCCTTTCTGGCACGAAACACAGATATCTTGTAGATGAAAACTTCTCACGGGCACGCCATTCACAAGATTGTTTTTCACCAAATGGTTCATTTTTCTTAAGTGAATGTGCCCCATTCTTCTGTGCCAAGATATAGACTCTTTCTCCGTGGCTTTCAAGACAAAACATGTGACTTGTGCAGAAGTCGTAATCGCTTGGCTCATATCAAGAATATAAAGATCATTAACTCTTGGAGCCGATAAGAGAATCCATTCTTCTGGAATCTTGAAGCCAGGTTTCAGCACATAACAACCGACATCATCAAAATGCACGGTGAACTTCTTATCGCAGATTTGCGAAACACTGAGAAGATTGTGATCAATTTGACGAACATAATTGATCTTATCGAAACATACAACACCAGTGGAGATCATTCCCTCTCCAGTGATGTACCCACCTTTGTCTCAGCAAAAGCGACATAGCCTCCTCTAATATTTCTCACATCATATAGAAGCCGTAAGTCGCCTTTCATGTGCCAAGATGCTCCACTATCAACAATCCAATGACTATTAATAGTTCCTCCTGGAACACCCTGCACATATCATCAATGATCTGTTGAGGATGGGGACCCAAGCCTTAGTGGTCTTGGGTCGTCCCTGAGTATCACGAAAGATGATCTCGATTTCTTGATGATTTTGTAAGACAACACCTCCCCCAGAATTTTCACCTGTCTTTGGTCTCCAAGTTTGATTTGTTTCACCAGATGTAGTTTTATGAAAAGATTCTGAAACTTCTGGTTTTAAAAAATGTGAAGAACTTGGTTCCTTGTTGACTGTTTGGACTTCAGATTTTAAAGCCTTTTCAAAAGCTTTGACGTTTTGACGTCGTTGCTTCGTTTCTTGTTCCTTAACAGTTCGTTTGTCATGTTTTGGTGAAACGGGACGATGTTGAGGGTGAATCTTTTCAGGTGGTGCTTTCTCAACAAATTTATCTTTTGGAGTGTTTGGACAATTTTTAATGATGTGTCCAAACTCCCCACATTTAAAGCATGTTCTCCTTTCCACAAACTTAGGAGAATTCGATCGACCAACAGATGTCGAACCCGTAGAACCCGAGGTACTTGCTTTTTCATCACACCCGTTTGAATGTTGAGTGTAATTTTTTTGGCTATCACGTTTTAAAATTTTGACTTGTTGTACAAAATCGGTGTTTGACTTGTTTTCAAAAGTCTCAATTTTACCCGTACCTTTCGATTCCACAACTTTGACATTACTGTTTTTCTTCTGATAACGAGCTCCTTTTGTTTCAAATTTAGATTGAGAAACATTAGGCTTTTGAGCTCGCTTTTCTGGTTGTTTACCATTAGCAGCAATAGGTTGTTGCTTTGTTGGAGATTTTTTATTTCCAAATTGTTTCTTGATTTCAGCTTTTGGAATTGGGTCACATTGAGTTACAATAACTCCTGGAATTGTCTTTCCCAAAAAATTGTTTGTATTATTTTCAAAAACTTGATCAATCGAAGATGGATTGACATCCTTAATTGGGAAATCGTGATCTGAATAGATTTTAGAATCACCAACCAAAGTGTACAACACATTATTACTCTTAACGGTAGACACAGATTTCTTGTCACTCTTGACAGGATCTATCACTTGTTGGACAACTGGTTGAACAGCAGGAGTAGGAGGATCACACAGAATATGATTTTCAATTGGAACTTCTACTCCTTTCATTTTATCAAGTGATTTATCCTGACTACTCACATCTGATTCTGGTTCATCATCAGACGACTCATAGTCCTCAATGATTGGAGGACTTTGTTTCGTAGATGTTGATGTTTCTGTTTGCTCAGATGATGAACTTGAAGAATTGTCTGATTTGAACCCTAGGCCAGTGGTAACTTCCTCATAATCAACAGGCACACTGGGTTCAAACCGTGGTATTTCTTCTTCATCAGGCATATAGGTATAATTATGTCTTAAAGGAGGCGGACACTTCTTATACCCAACACCTTTCTTGTTTCCCTTTAGTTGTTGACGTCAATAATGTGATCGAGCACAAATCGGGAGTTAGAATAACTCTCCAACTTTTGCTTGATTGCATCATGCTCGCATTTGGCAATGGCTAATTCCTTTTTTGTTTCCTCAACAATGTTAATGTAATTGTTAATACTAACTTGTTTATGATAAACAGTTTTGGTTACTTCGGAAACACTTTTCTTTAAGGTTTCAATCCTAGTTTTAAAATCCTTTTCGTTTCTAACCAGAGCCATATTCGCCTCTTTGCACTTAGACATTTCAACAACCAAACTTTGATTATGACTATGAAGCTTTTAAGATTCAAGCTTCAAATCAGCACAAATATTACAAACACTGGGAGCAGGAGTTTCAGAATTTACCTGACTCGTAGAGGCTGGGACATTTGCCATAAAGGCAGTTTGAAAAGAAAAAGATCCGTTTTCAGTGAAGAACTTCTCCATTTCTTGAGATGATACATCAGCCTTCTTAATCAGAATTGATTTCTGACATTTCAACTCCTCCGCTTCATTCAACAAGTCATTAAGATCAGAACTTGCTTCTTCCCTCACATCAGATTCAGAATGATAATCGCCCGAAGTAGAACTTTCTTCATCAGAACTCCCGGTATAACCCGAACTGTCGTCACTTTCAGAAAATTCTTCCTTAAGAACGTGCTTGATGTGATTGATGATCTTTGCATAACACGCTGTTCCTCCTTTATCTTGATCACCTTCCCCAAGTTGTAAAGACCAATTAAACGCTTCATCAGCTTGAACGGTCAATGCTCGATTGGTATTTGATGGTCCAGACTGGTTCTGGTTCTGATTGTTGTTCGTCGCTACCATCCTTCTTTCACGATTATCTTGATTGTCATTGACATTGACATTGACATTTGAAGTACTCATCTGATTTCTGAATGGGTTTTGATTACCTTGTTTACTTGGTCTGGTGCACTCACGTTTGAAGTGCCCCTTTTCGCCACAATTGAAGCATGTAACTGCTTCTTTATCAAATCCGTACTTTGTATCCTGTTTACTTTCCAAAGAACTTCTCCCTGTTCGAACCATAAAGTCCTTTGCCCTTCTAACAGCACTTGCGAAAGCCCACTTTATATCCATCAACTCCATTTCATCACGGTTGATTTGTAGATAATCTTCGTTGGTCAAACTGATGTTTCCAATTTGACCTGCGACCAAACCGCAGTAAGCACTGACCATTGTATTAACGAGTTTCATATGTTCCTTTGCTACTTCAATGCTAACATTTGAGAGGTTTGATGTATCAACTTTGACTGTGTTAGTGTTTAGGGGTGGAGGATTGTTGGTATAATGAGCTTGCTGTTGTTGTGGTTGGACTTGTTGTGTTGGGACAGGAATATAAGCATTCGGATCGAACTGAGGTTGAGTAGTGGCAACTGGAGGTGTAAAAGGAAGAAAAGGACTTCCAAATTGAGGTCTAGAATAAGCCTGAGCTTGAGCACTCAAGTGCGCTGGCGGAAGATAGGCACTCGGATCGAAGACCAGAGGTGGAGCTGATTGTGGAAACGGAAAAGAGTTTGTATTTGATACAAACGCCGTTTGTAACTTTGGTTGCTGAGCTGAACTGGAACTAGCTAACGGGTTAAAACCTCCAAAATACATTTCGGTATTTTGAGGAGCAGGAATTCGTTTAGCTTTCCGAATTTCTTCATCATTCTTGTGTTCCAGCTTCTGTATGAATTCATAGACATTGACATTTTCAGCATCTAGAACACCGGTATGCTTTAAAAGCTCAATGTATGGGCTCTACTTTGGAGGTAGAGAATCAGCAAACCGTGCAACGATTTCCTGTTGAGTTGAATTAACGCCATAAGCAAACATTTCACTAATCAAATGATAAAAACATGTAGTCATAACATTTATAGTTTCATTTTCCAAGAACTGAAATGATTCAAACTCTTTCTTCAATAGATCATGACGTGTCTTTCTAGTAGCTGCATTTCCTTCTCCTCTTGCTACCAAAGCATCCCATAATGTTTTCGTGTCCGTACAATAAGAGAATTGATGATAGATTTCTTTGTGAAGCGCTTGTGTAAGAATAGCAAATGACTTTTTCTCTAAGTCATAGGCTTTCTTGTCATTTTCCTGCATGTTAGTAAAACCCGCTGCCGTTGATGCTGCTACTTCGAGGGCATTGTTGCGTGGAGTAATGAAACACCTCCAAAGATCGGTGCTTTGCTCTTGAACGTATGTATGGAAACGACCTTTCCATGATGGAAAATCGTTCATATGATTCAACTTTGGTGGGCGATTGTTGCTGCCCGTTTCGCTCTCGCTGAGCAAAAGATTTTGAATATTTTGATTTTGATTAGATACAAGTGCCCGTTGTCCAGCACTTATGGAAGGTTGACCAAAAACATTTTTGACCCAAGCTGCTGCAGAGGTCTGATCTTGACCTGGTCGCGAGTCCATACTCCAATCCCATGGACTTGTGCAGCTCATACTTGATGTATGAAGTGGAATACCTGATCAAATTCTTGAAAACACACAGTTAGAACACTTTTACAAGTCCTCTATATAAAAATGACAACAGATGACGAAACACTTTCCACGAAACGGATCAGTTTCGTCGAAATGTGTTATGACGAAACATAATTTGTTTCGTCGTAATGTATGACGAAACGCAAATTTGTTTCGTCGAACTGTCTGACGAAACGGAAATCTTGTTTCGTCGCTTGTTCGTTTCGTCAAGGATAATGTTCAGACAAGTGGGTGACAGTTGGTAACCTTTTTCAACTTAAATGATAACACTTACTGACACAGTACACCAATTTTCAACGAAACGTCATACCTGTTTAATCTAACAGTACAACAAGAATATAAAATTGATTTTAATTCTTTTTCTTTTTCTATTTCTTTTAATTTCAAATTCAAGAGAGAGGCTCAAGAACAGTTTGAAGATATGAAGAACAAAAACCCAGACACTTGAATTTTCAGGTAAAATACCAACTTTCCGAAACACAAATTTTGACAAGACTTTCACTAAAAACCCGATTTATCACTTGAACAATCAATCTAACAAGGTTTTTAACAAAACTCTTTAACAAACAACAATATCCAAGCAGATTTTCAACACAATTTCCAGAAAAAATATTAGTTTTTCAAGAACAAGATTTCAATAAAATGATGAATAACAGTTACCAATACTTGATAAAAACCAACTATGTTTGACTTTAAACAAGGATAAGAGCCAATGCTCTGATACCACTTGTAGGTCCCGTTTTTCCGGTGAGGATCGATAACGAGAACCTATCCTTGTTTATAATAAACACGGTAACGGGTGCGGAATCCCCGTGACGGTGCAAATCAAACACAGTTAATAAAACAGTAAAACACACGAGCTATAATCAATGAAACACAATCTATTGATTAAACGGGATGAGAACCAAGAACAAACTGATACAAACACAGTTTTGACAGAGTTTCTTTAAGGGTATTTTCTCATCTAGTATCAAAGTGAAACCAGACAGTGTTTATATAGTCCCTGGGCCTTAGTCTCGATGAAACACAAGGTGGGTCGACGAAACAAGCATTGGGCTAGTCATTGGGCCTGAAGCAGCCCATCAGATGACGAAACAAGAGTTGTTTCGTCGTGATGTTGACGAAACGGATTCTTTGAATGTTGTTCTGTTTCGTCGTGAGGTGTTCGACGAAACAAGTCTGTTTCGTCATCGGCTGCAAAAGGTCTGTTGTTTGCTGTAAACAGACAGCAAACACAGCAACATATAAACATTAACATAATGACCATTATACCCTTTCACGCAACACGCATTGTTCGTATAGAATTACATACCAAATACAGACAAATAAGTCAGACACAAGTGGATAGGAGGATATCCGACTTGGTCGATGGCAAATACATACTCGATAAATGTTTAAAGACCGTACAAAATACAACGATAAGCAAGACTAGTTACAGACACAAAAAGTTGCACCAACAAAACCATTGCAAATAGAAGACAAAAAGATCAAGTTTCTCAAACACAAAACATTAGTACTCGTGAAAGTCAAATGGGATTCCAAAAGTGGACCCGAATACACTTGGGAGCTGGAATCGGAAATGAAGCGAAAGCATCCTCACTTATTTCAATAAATCTCGGGGACGAGATTTTAAATAAGGTGGGGGAGGATGTAAGGACCTTCAATAATGTCCCAAATTGACCCGTAAATACGAACCCGGACCCCTGAAACCCCAATCCATATCGAAAATCAAGAAATCAAGATTCTTGGTCTTCAGGCAGGCCGTGTAAAGGATAAGCAGACCCTTACGCGGGCCGTGTCAACACTAAGTTTGACCGGATAAGCATCCAGATCCACGTGGCATGCCTACCAGTGACACGGATGCCCTAATCTACGACTAGACCTCCTCGCGGGCCGCGTAAGGATCGAGAAAGGGCTCACGCGGGCCGCGTGAGACCCATTTTTCAGCTATAAATAGGATGGGTCATGAGCAGTTCACTGATGTCGAAACCAAAACTCAAAAACGAAGTTTGGCTGCTCAAATTCGAAATTCATTTTCAATATAGCTAGGCGCTGCTACGATACAGGGTATTAACTCGATCGCTGCTACGATTCAATGTCCGATCGATTGAAAACTATCCAATTGATGTTTAAGTGCTGCCCACATTAGGGCCATACTTTGTCATTAGTCGTGAATTCGACGGATGTTTAAGTATAGCACTTTGTCATTCGTTGTGAGGGTTTTAATCTCGTGAGTTATCGTAAATGTTGTATTTGTTACTGACCTAGTTCGTGTGCATTGTTATTTAAATTAGGTTACAAGGCTAATCAGTAGGCTAAATTCTGCCCGTATAAATCTGCAATGTGAGTCATTCTCTTTTTATCAAACAGTATTTTACAATACTCCAAGCGTTTTCAAAAGTTATAATTATAGGGATTAAGTCATGGTTATCTTGAATCACTGGCTAATTGGGGTATTGTGCACATTACTAATTTCTCACGGTTAGGCTAATAAATCCTAACAGTGATAATCATCACTACTTGGGGAAAGACCCAATAGTGGTATGACCATCGTCACCAGGTGACATGGCGCCAGATAAAAATAAGATAGAAGCCATTGTAATCGCTCTTATGCTGTAATTTATAACTATGTGTCATTTTATCAAATTTAGTGACTCGCCAGTATTTCCCCGCTGATAAAATATTTTTAAACATGTTTCAGGCGACCTGCTTTAAATCAAGGAAAACGTGCTACGGAGCACTAACAAGCTTGAAGAGGTGGCTCAGTTAAAATAAACATGTTTTATAAATCAGGGAATTCCCTAGTGAAATTCCTCTATTGTAAATTACTGGGTTTATCCCGAATTATGAAATAAAATAATCGGGCATTTTCAAGTTTTAAAAGATCCTGCGAAATCTTCCGTTGTCGCATCAATTAATAAATACCACGGGTTCCTGTCCCGCGGCTCCTGACCGGGTCAAACCGGGGCTGGGGCCGTGACAATTAACACTCAATGTATTAATGCTATGAAACGGTTACAATGCAGTGTTTACAAATGGTCTCTGTAAACTCTCAGTGTGTGTGTGTGTGTGTTACAGTGTGTTCGCTCTGAAATCTATTCAGACTTCTCTAACTATCTGTGTCTTCAATCTGCTGTTTAAATAGTGCAATCTTCGGCGAACCTTACACATGTGCGACTAACCTTCATGAAGTCGATGAAGGTTAGTGACGAACCTTGGATGTGACGAAGTCTTCAACCTTCATCACATGTATATCTTCGACGAACCTTGGACGTTCGTCACATTGAGACTTCATCATGAGCAATCCTTCGTCATGCATATCTACATGAATCTTCGTCCAAACAGTGAAGTCTTCATAGACTTAATCAAACAAATTCCATGCATGGTGAGATGTGACATCAGCATGACATCATCATGATGATGTCATGATGATGTGTAAATGGGAATTGGTTCGCGGCTCTCCGTGCTTCGCGTGTCGAACTCTGGGGCGCACGACGGAGGAATGTCGTGACGTCGGGCTTGAGCCGAACCTAACCGAGTCGAACCGAACCGAGTCGCGTACACAAAATATGTATCAACAAACTCCCCCTTGGACGCTACTCGTGAGGTTCATCTTCCATGTCTTCCATGTCGGAGGATCTTCAAAGTCTTCACGCGTCGTGAGTAGAAACTGTATTAACAAACTCTCGTTTTCATTTAGGAAGTGTGTTAACAGACTCCCCCTTAACATAAGCTCTCCCTTTGATTATGCTTGTGAATCTTTTGATCTTCAATGCTTTAGATCCTTGTGGTGTTGATGAGTGATCAGCGGCAAGTCGATCATCTTTATCTTTTGAGTGCCTCCATGGCGTGTCTTCATTCCGAAACTTTTCATCGAACATGTTCTCTTCGCCTTCAGCATCTGCACATGCAAGAAAGCTAAACATACAATGAGAACAACCGCTTGGAATATAGTTAAAATAAACAAACGACACACATGTGACCAGTTTTCAATCAACCACCATCCGACAGTTTGAAAGTTTAACAAATTGTTCAATTTTGGTTCTTTAACTTTCAAAAACTTGCAAATTTCGACCGTTTATGAAGAATCAGTCTTTTTGGTTTTCGAATCGAAAATAAGATAGAAATAAAATCTTTTTGGCTTTTATAAAGTTTATATTAAAACACACCTAAAATCTTTTTGGTATTTTGAATATTTGAAATGTAAAGACTGAAAGCAGTAAATAAATATATACAGAGATGCAGAAACTGAAAGCATTAAATAAATATTTACACACAATCTTTTTGCGAGTTTCGAGGGTAAGAGAATCATATCAGTGTACGGTCACGCCAAAACGCCCTTGTTGTTCATTTAGTTAACATTTAGATAAGCATCCTATAACAATTATCGGTATTGTTGTCCACATAAGCTCAACTTATCAGATGTAATCATGGCGAGGGTATACGTTAAGGTATGATTTACACTTACCGACCGGTGTTCATCCACATCACGACACATTCCCGTATCAAGGTATGCACGAGAGTTCATCTTACTGGTGAGTATACCATTTATCATCTGCTTTGCCGTATATGAACATGTGAGAAACTCACTTATTTTGATTGAAAACAAGACCTATGTGATAGAATCACTTATTGATGAGGAACTTGATTTTCAGATGCATGAGGGCACAGGAGCAAGTCCGTGAACAGGTCAGTACAAACGTACATCAAAGAGACGAACTTGACTCCCGGATAAATGTGATATTTTATCACTGTTTTTTTTGGACATGTGATTGTTAATCACTTATTGAGGTCGTATGCAGTATGTACACGTATGTATGGTATCATGGAAGATCTAGACTTCGTCTCCGTTTGTTTCGGTAAAAGAAACAACCATGATACCCAGATGATAAACAGTATAAAGACCACATATCTCAGAACCTCGGCAATCTCTCAAACGAAATTTCGGTACTAAAACCATATGCCAATGAGTGGTTCCCACCTGGTCTTCAGTCGATTTAAGTTTATATCACCCTGCACACTTTAAGATGATTGTGAGCCTACCGATACATCTTATATAGAGCTGCTTAACATTTTTCATTTTGCATTTCAGTTTAAAGAGGTTTCAATAGACCACTGATGTACTATCATTTTCTCTTTTGCTCGCCAGGTAACTCATTTTTGTTTTTCTATTGTTTTTGAGTTTTTGAAAATTTTCAAATTTGGAATTACTCCCCCTAAAATCAACAAACTTACAATAATTTTAAAAACACAAAGATATTTACAAAAACGATTTTCCGATGTGGATTACTCTTGCTTGACCTTAATGCCGTTTACCAATAATAAAAAGTCAAATCTTGATTTATCAAATGCTTTGGTAAAAAGGTCGGCACGTTGGTCATCGGTATGGACCTTAACAACATCGATTAGCCTTTTATCAAAGCAATCACGTATGAAGTGATAATTTATTTCGATGTGTTTGGTCTTTCAATGCTGCACAGGATTTCTAGTGATAGATAAGGCATCAGAATTATCGACTAAAATAGGAGTAGTTAGGAATTCAAAACCGTAATCACGCATTTGCTGTTGTATCCACAGGACTTGGGAGCAACAACTTGAGGCAGCAATGTATTCAGCTTCATAAGTTGATGTAGCGACACAAGTCTGCTTCTTGCACTGCCATGTTACGAGGCGATTTCCTAAAAACTGACATCCAGCCGTTGTGGATTTGCCGTCGATTTTGCATCCGCCAAAATCAGAATCACTGAAAGCGACTAAATCAAAGTTATCATCCATGGGTACCATAGACCGGTGTCTGGGCAACCCTTCAAATAAAGAAAAATCCTTTTTACAGCTGCAAGATGTGAGGCCTTCGGGTTCACTTGATAACTGGCTAGCAGGCACGTTGGATACATTATATCTGGTCTTGATGCTGTGAGGTACAGAAGGGATCCAATCATCGCCCGGTAGTATGAAGAGCTAACAACTTCACCCTTCAAGTCTGGATTGATTTCGTGATTTTGTTGCAGTGGGGTACCAATGGGCGATGTGTCAGACATCTGGAATCGGCTCAAGATGTCTTGAACATACTTAGTCTGATGGTTGAAAATCCCAGACTTCGTTTGTTGCACTTGAAAGCCCAAAAAGAAAGCCATCTCCCCCATAGCGCTCATCCCAAATTTATCCTGCATTACACGCTCGAAATCCCTACATATAACATTGTTAGTAGAACCAAATATAATATCATCCACATATACATGTACCAGTAGAAGATCTCCATATTGTTCTTTTATGAAGAGAGTGCAATCGATAAGACCTCTGCGAAATCCATTCTCCAGCAGATAATTAGATAAGGTTGCGTACCAAGCTTGTGGTGCTTGATGTAGACCATAGAGAGCTTTGTTCAGCAACCAAACCCGATCGGGATGGATAGGATCTTCAAAACCTGGAGGCTGTTCAACATACACCTCTTCTTCCACTAGACCATGTAAGAATGCACTTTTGACGTCCATCTGGTAAACCTTGAATCCTTTGAATGAGGCATAAGCCAGAAAGATCCGAATTGCTTCCAGACGTGCAACGGGTGCATACACTTCGTTGTAGTCTATACCTTCAATCTGACGAAAACCTTGAAAGACCAATCTTGCTTTGTTTCGAATAACGATTCCACAGTCGTCCTGTTTGCATTTATAAACCCAATGGGTACCAATTTTCTTGTAATCAGCCGGTTTGTCTACGAGCTTCCAGACACCAAGTTTCTGGAATTGTTGCTGTTCTTCCAGCATTGCTTCAACCCATGAGTTATCTTTCAAAGATTCTTTCCAAGTTCTTGGCTCTTCCTGTGAGACATAACGGGTGAAAGACCAATCATTTTGTTGACCAGATTCTCGAATCGCCGCATACAAGCCTGCATTGTTGTTGTTTCACAACATGTTTCTTGTTTGAATGCCACTCTATACATTACCGATGATGTTTTGTTGAGGATGGGTATTGTGAATCCTTGTTTCTGGATTATCTGGAACTGGAATGTTTGTACCCAGATTGTTGAGATTGAGATCAACAACCAATTCAATACCCGGAACTGACGAAGATGATGATGCAGTAGCTTCAGCTGTTATAGGGGCGTCCACTGGAGGTGTAGCCTCTGAAGTACCATGTACTACTGATGTAGGAGCTTCTTGATCTGCATCTTGAAATTCTTCATCCTCTGAAGATTCGTTCAGTTCGGTTGCATCATGAAAATCCTCATTGGCGAGGGCATTATTGTTCACTGAAGTTGGTTCTTGATTAAAAATAATTGGAAGAACCAACGGTGAATCTGTTGCGTTGTCACTCTCGAAAAACATCCTTGCCGCCACATTTTCTTCAACTTCTTCAACATTGATCGAATTGAAAAAGTCATCATACTCAAACATCCATGGTTGACCTGGATTTTTGACTGGCAATGTGTGCCTTTGTACTCTGACCTCAGACCATTCCTCAACCCTTTTAGTCTCTAGATTCCAGACTCTTAAGTTCGGGGTGGCATAACCAAGAAAGTGGCCTTCAATAGCGTTTGCCCCAAACTTTCCATTAGGATCGATCATTGTGCAAGGAGCTCCAAACGGTTCAAGATATAACAAATCTGGTTTCCGTTTGTGAAGAAGCTCAAAGCAGGTCTTGTTGTGTCTTTTGACTCTAAGGACTCGATTCAACGTGTAACATGCGGAGGCCACAGCTTCACTCCAGAATGGAATGGGCAACTGCGACTCTACCAACATAGTTGAAGGAATGAAGTCACATATATGATGTCATCATCATATATGATGACATCACTCTTGTTCAGCAATGCAACGAACCCGAGACTTGACATAAGACGAAGACGACAGATGAATGCACCAACAGACTCCCCCTCAGATGTTGACGAGTCTTAAGTGTCGAGTCTTCGCATCTTCATTCTTTATCAGTCTCTTTTCTTTGTTAGCGTAGACCAGGATCTTCTCTTTGGATCTAACCTCGTCAGACTCCCCCTCTCATCATGATGGGATCGCCATCTGGAATTAGCTATCACCTTGAGATCAATCCCTGGCTTTATCTCTGTTTAAGCTAATTTCCTGCACAAAATTCTCTCAAACGCATAAGTTTTCACTTAAATCAATAAGAAAAACTTACTATTAATAGTTATATCAAGTTCAAATTAATGACCCTGATTAACTAATCTAACTTTCTTTCTCAAAATCAGTTTCTTCTTTTAAACGCACGTTCCCAAACCAATTCATCATGTTCAGCACTTGAAATTTTGAAAATCAGCTCTTCAACATCAGTTGTCGAAAATATTTTTGTATTTTTCAAAATGTATGCTAAAACACACTAAAATCTTTTTGGATTTTTGACTGTAATGAAATGCAATAAAGAAATATTTACAGACAATATTTTTGTGAGTTCGTGCAAGAGGATCATATCAGATTTTGAGACACATCACAAGCACCGTTAAGCTTTAAACATTTTAAGCTCTAAACGATTCACGTTGATTGACGATATGTTTGTCCTCTTAAGCTCAATCTAAAAACTTTCAATCTGCTTATCGATACGATTAGGTACATTTAGATAGCACTAAGTTCTTATGGACCCCACGATCTCAGCATATCCCCTCATCATGCAATACACTGACTCGAGTAATGCTTTTAAACTTTTATCAACTGTGAATTGTGCAAAAACAAAGCAGAATGTTTAAACATTAACAATCAGGTCGATACTTCCGTAAACGCAGAGAAAGTCCAATGTTTAAACAAAATAAGAAAAATAAAACAAGTTGAAGTTGTTTAGGCTTTAACCACCAGGTCGATACTTCCGTATACGCAGAGGAGGTCCAAAGCTTAAACAAAACACCAAAGAAAATAAAGCAGAACGTTTAGGCAACAACATCCAGGTCGATACTCACGTATACGCAGAGGATGTCCGATGCTTAAACAAAATAAAGAAATAAAACAAGTTTAAATCTTTGCAAAATAAAATGCACAATCACAGCGACTTTTTAGCAAAGTTGTGAAAGTTCACAAACTTAACCAGTTTTATGTCTTTCGACAATCTGCGATTACTGAGTAGGCACACAGTCAAGAAGGACAAAACTAAGTACTATACTTTCAATCATGTTTCCCACTAGAACTAGGCTTTTTCATTTAGGTTTGTATCGTTATCACAAATCTACTAGTCTAGCTGAGCCTACCGTCACATCTTTAGTGAGACCGTTTATCACATTTTATCTCTCCATTTCTTTAGCATGCTGTGACAGTCCAACTGATCTACTATCATTTCCTCTTTTTGACAACAAAAACTCATTTTTGCAATTTTTCAATGTTTTTGACATTTTCAAATTTTCTAATTTTTTTAAAAATTTTTCTCCCCCTAAAATCAAAATATATTCCAATTTTGATTTTCTGGGAAAATTTGAAATCAAACTGTACAAGAAACGTGACAACATGATGAGAATCACTTCAATTCTCCATTCACTTGGCTTGAACAATCAGAACTCCCCCTGACAACAAACTATTTTCCCATAGTGATTTCAAAACACTTAAGTTTGTTTTAATCAAAATGGTTTTTCCGGAAAATAAGTTTTGTGAATCTTTTCACAAATTCGGGGATCTTTCATCACTTTGTTTTCTTCAAACACTTGTAAAAACTAACATTTTTAAGATCAATCCACAAACATAACTTGTAGAAAATCAAGTACAACTTAATGTCCCTGATTTACCACTTTTAAATCGAAATCACTTTCGTGAATTTCTCAAGAAATATGCCGATTCATGTTCCACGCTTACCAACCTGGGAACTCCGGCAAGTCAGGTTTTTCTATTTAAACAGATTTACCCAAGCCTGACTGTCCTTGGGTGATTTTGAATTCTTGTTCAACAATGGTGGAAAGTTTGCCTCATCCATTGTTAGACTAGAACTCTCAGTTTTTACCTCAACAACTGGCTCTTCTGGTTTTACCATACCAGAATCATTACCTGAATGTGGCTTGTCTGACTTTGATGAGCCAGATTCATCGCCGACATGTGGCTCCTTTGTTTCCACAGAAACAGATTCACCACCACAAACTTTCTTCTTCTTCTTTCCCTCTTTCGTCCTCAGATTTGTATCTGATCAATTCGTTTTGCTTGATTTGTCATTCTTTGGCGAGCAAGACGATTTATCAGAACTTTTATCTGTTTTACCAGGTGTATCCGAGGACAAAATCTTCTCGAGATAATCTCTCGCCTTCTTCCTCTTCTTCCTCAGTCTGTCTTTTTGCCCCTGAGAAAGCTTCACTTTCTTTTCTTGAACTTTAGGTTCTTGAACCTTCTATTCTTTAGGCTTGACATTGACTGGTTTCTTCACCTGCTTCTGAGATTCAGCCCTCGATCTTTCATTTGATCTCCTTGGACAATCTCTGGCAATATGTGTCACACCCCGACCACGTAGAACACACAAAACGTGGCGGAAACATCGGGGAGTGTTGTAACAGAATTAATTGTTTCAAATCCATGGCAATTGAAGTTTCGTTTTATTGATTAAAGGTGTTACAATGTCTTAACAAACAAAGAAATACAACATAATTAACTAGTCTTGCATCTTTTATTGTCACTAAAGCCCAAGTCTGCCTATGTGTATCTTGATCATCTTATGCAACAGCTCCTGAAAAACACATGTGAAAATAGGTACGTCAGCATAAAAATGCCTGTGAGATACATAGGTTTTGTGAAAATAGGTTTCATGACTTATGTTTGAGAAAATGTTTAGTCATGAACCTTGTTATTTGCTTTGTTTTGTAAATCATTTGAAAAACAATGAGTTCAGATGATATGTATAAATAAGTGAATAATGTATGGTTAAATGAATAACCATTGTAAACTGAGTTTGTATAAGATAAGTTGTTTGTAAAACAATGTATTGTGAAAAGTATGTTATTTGTATAAAATGTTATATGTATCAAACTGAAATGATTCAAATAACGCTACGATATGTAATACCATACAAACACTTATATATAGGAAGTACCAGCGGCGTATCCACCATGCTTGTATCATATTACACACACATCGTTACTTAATCACTTAATCAAACCAAACCAAACAATGTAAAATGTCTATGTTTAAATCAATTGTCAAATGTATTGAATAATATGTCAAAGTATTCATGTCAAGATGTAAATCATGTCAAAATGTCTCTGTCAAATATCCATGTCAAATGTCTATGTCAAATATCCATGTCAAATGTCTATGTCAAATATCCATGTCAAATGTCTATGTCAAATATCCATGTATGGCAAGTGAAATGTCTCAACTAAACCATCTGCACAAAAACAAAGTATTGAAGTAAAACTTGGTTTAAATCAAAGTTATGTTTTGTGGGAAATACATGATCAATGTCAATCATGTTAAAATGTCTATGTCGAAATGTCTATGTCAAATGTCTATGTCAAAATGTCATGTAAAACGATGTACTAAGTAATGCACACAATGGCAATACATAGCATGAAATGTAATGAAATCATGTACTATAATGTACTAACGAACATAGCAGTATATGATGTGAAAACAGGAAAGCAGGAAAGTAACAAGTAGGCACATGTGTTCCACCCCAAAACAGTTTGGAAAACAGTAAAAGAGGGGTCTATGTACTCACTTGAGATTGCTCAGAAGTCCTAGGATAACCACCAAGCAAAGCTAGAGATCGCGGAATATCAAACGGCACCTAATATAGGTAACTACATTAATAAACAGGACCTAAATCGGAAGACTGGGTAGCATGAGGGTTTGTAAACCAAATGAGTGTAGGAACTCATGTGATATGGTTAATCAAAGCCTACATACTAAATGAAACTTAACCTAAGTGTCTACGACCCATTACGACCCGTTTAGGTAGCTTATGCTACTTTAACGCGTCGTTCGCATGAAACGCGTTCGGACCGCCTAACTAGCCCTATGACAAGTGTTATATGCCTAAACATATTACATAATCAGTTATGTGACAAAGGTTTAGGTTACATATGCTTAATTACCAATTATACATGAAAAGGGTATTCTGGTAATTTACCTAAGGCATATAAACTACCTATCATACAACTACTTAAACGATGCGACCATAGGGTATAACCTCGGAAGGTTATTCCCTACCTACTATGGTCACCTAATGTGTTTGGTCGGATCCTAATGATCGACCAAATGGGTCGGGTTCGAGGTATAAGCGATTCATTAGATCGCTTACCCTACGACCCTAGACAACGTGGTAATCAGTGGGCATAGTCCCAAGGGACTATGACCAACGTGATTACACTCACGTTGCGAAGTTCAAAAGAACTTCGCATTGACCATTACTGGTCAACGCTGAAAGTCAAACAAAGTTTGACTTTCGGACTCGAAAAGCAATAAAATAAGGAAAAGAACGAAAGAATACTTACGAAGGGTCCCCGAATGCTAATCCCGATTCAAGAATCTCAGGTATGAAACAATGGTTTCAACTTAGAGGTTCTCAAATCAGAATTCTAGTGATTTTAGCAATGGGGGGTATGGGGTATTTATAGGAATACCAGAACTGTTAAGATCGTTTCATGGAAAACGTGCCTTAATCCCATCCGTACATGTGTTGCAAAGTTATGGTGTTTAGGTGCTTAAATTCCATCCATACATGTGTTGCAAAGTTATGGTGCCTAAATTCCATCCTTATCCGCTGACTAAGCATGTTAGAATGTGTGGTTGTGAATTAAACAACGGCTAATACATCGAATCTGGTCCCGAAAATGCAAAACTGAGTTTTCTGTCCAGCATAGGCAGTCGCGTAGCGCTACTGCCAAGGCATTAGGCAGTCGCTCTACGCTAGCACCCTCCTGTTTCAGAAATCTTTCAAAAGTGGCAGGAATGGTCCCTGCACGTGTTTAAGGCCTTTTTCGATGCGTTTGAACCCCGTTAACCTCATTTCAAGGCTCTAAAATGAAGTTAAAGTATAGGGAACTCAAAACATGCTCAAAAATATCTCGGATGTCGGTTCGTTTGGTCGTACGAACGCGATGTTCGCTTAATTACGACGGAATGCGCATAAGCGCGAAAAACGATCCAAATGACGTGACGAATGGATTTTTCTTATGCCGAACACTAAAATAAAATATTTTAGTGCTTGCATAAATTTTTGGATGTCCGGATGTATTCAGAACGTAAGTTATGCGCGAAAATGCAAACTTGTGCACTTTTTGACACTTTTAGTCCCTGAATGACACAAAAGTTTATTTTAGCATACCGAACACCTCAAAGCCTATTTCTAAGCTATGTGAAGGATATTTATGGTATGTTTAACTTATGGTCATGCTCCGGAATGTCTGTTACAGTTCAAATTGGCATACTTTCGCAGTTTGTCAACTTTAGTACCTGTAAGCGATTAAACTTTGATTTCACCACACCAAACCTTCCAAAACTTATATATAAGTTATGTAAAGGTTATTTAAGGTATGTTAAGCCTATTTCACTATTCAGGAGTGTTCGTTGCATTAAACTGGTTATATTTACGCGTCAGTGCGCGTATAACCTTCCAGAAAGCGATTTAGAGCTTGAAATCGGACAAGAGTTGATATGTGCAATCGATACACATATTTTTACAAATCCCAAGTATGAAATACAATATTTCATTGGTTTGGCATTTGTTTGATGGTCGCAGTGACATGGGTGTCACAGTCTCCCCTACTTTAGGAAATTTCGTCCCGAAATTAATTCGTAGGAGTCTATTTGTGACTTTGTGTTAAATAACCATCAAAGATGAACAAGACGTAAACCTGTAATTTCTCTTTAACGAACATTTTTCAGAAATGAAAAATGAACAGAGTTATTTTCAACAGGCATTCTTTAGAAACAAAAATGAACAGAATAGTCATTTTCCACAACATCTTCAGAAACAAAAATGAACAGAATAGTCATTTTACATCTTCAGAAACCAAAATGAACAGAATAGTCATTTTACATCTTCAGAAACAAAAATGAACAGAATAGTCATTTTACATCTTCAGAAACAAAAATGAACGGAATAGTCATTTTACATCTTCAGAAACAAAAATGAACAGAATAGTCATTTTACATCTTCAGAAACAAAAATGAACGGAATAGTCATTTTACATCTTCAGAAACAAAAATGAACGGAATAGTCATTTTACATCTTTAGAAACAAAAATGAACAGAATAGTCATTTTACATCTTCAGAAACAAAAATGAACGGAATAGTCATTTTACATCTTCAGAAACAAAAATGAACAGAATAGTCATTTTACATCTTCAGAAACAAAAATGAACAGAATAGTCATTTTACATCTTCAGAAACAAAAATGAACGGAATAGTCATTTTACATCTTCAGAAACAAAAATGAACAGAATAGTCATTTTACATCTTCAGAAACAAAAATGAACGGAATAGTCATTTTACATCTTCAGAAACAAAAATGAACGGAATAGACTCTAGACACATGACAAAATTCGCTGTGGTTTCTGTGCACTGAATTCCATAATTATGTATGCATCCATAATTATGCAATTCCTTGCATAGTCCGCACAACTTGTCTTGAAATGTTTGTGGGGAGGATAATCAAACCTGTGATGAGTGTGACTAGACTACCATAGGGTCCTTTTAATTAGATCAACCAAGGAGTCCTTTCAGCTACATCATCACATGATATTCCTAACCAGATTTTT